>LSSL01000830.1:0-19026 GCA_001953115.1 Smittium mucronatum | reverse complement strand
AAAAAAAAAAAAAAAAAAAAAAAAAAATCGAAATCGTGGTTTAAACCAAGAAGGAGAAAAGGATCCTCAATCGAAAGAGCAAAGTCTCAATTGGCAGTGCCAGTATGTAGAAACAATTGATGATCCCGCAAAGTCGCAGAGCTATCAGGCTTCAAAAATCCATAAATCTTACTCTAAAAATAAGGCCTGTAAATTGAAAGGTTAGTCTTACCGGTCAAAGAAGAAAAATAAGGCTACTCAATAGGATCCATAAATACGCCTACGGTAGGGAACCAACCTTTTATGTCCGGGTTTGCATGTTCCAAACTTATAGACAGTCAGTGGGTACGGGAAATAATCTAGGATTGGTTCAAAATCACCTTCCAGAATGGGGAGCGAATAGAATTCAATTGAAACACTATACAAATTTTCTATCAGCTTACACCATATTTATTCGCGTAAATTTTTTCTATTTCCCACCTCGAGTCGCATCTTTTAAGTTGAACAAAAAGACATCTAAAAGACGTTTCGCGGGATTGTGGTACAGCAGTCAAAATGCTAATACCCTATTCGGTTTCACCATTGAACATTCAATCTCACCGATACAAACTTAAGTTGTCACCAAAAACCAGAATAATTTTGACAGATTAGTTAGCCTCAATATTGACATAGAGTGTGATTGATGAGTTCAACAAAAAAAGATGGGATTGTAAAGCAAACTATTGTCCAATACAAAAAAAAAAAAAACTGGAGTTTTAGAGCCACTATTCTACCTGTTGAATCTGGGCCTGCATTCGGAGCAGATTAATTTCAAGATCGTTTCCCTCAAATCGATATTCAAGCTGATAAAGAGTAATTATTGTCTAAAATTAGTATATTTAAAAGATGATTTTATCCACATCCTCATAAAAAAGAATTTCAAGAAGTACTTGAGATTTTCTAGGAACATCAAGAAATAACAGTTCTGAGTGAACCAGTTTGGACTGTCGTTAAATCATTACACATCCACGAGGAAACTACACCCTATATTGGCATAGGCTAGATCAACTAGGATAAGGATAGCTGCGTATCATAAAAACTGTTGATATCAGATACCCTCAAGTAAGCCCAAAACACCAACACAAAGATTGCTTTGAGGAAACCAACAAAATTAGGATAAAAGTTAAAGATATCAAAATATTCTCTGATTCGGACTCAGTAAATTCGGCATTTGTGAATGACAACCTATATTGTGTCAATGTTCCTTGAGGACCCAGATTAATAAATCAGGGATATCCTCCGAGAGGTAAAAAAACTTTTAAATTCTGTTGAAAATTCTTTAAGGATCCTAGAAAGATTTGCCGGAAAAGTTCAAGCAATATTTTTTGCACTCCTACCAAGTCTTCTAATGCCCAGAGATCTTTTGGATTTGAATGATACTTCCCCAACAAAAACAAAGTAATGGTCAGAGAAAGTATCTCTGATTCAGGGTGAAATTCAGAACCTATTTTTTTCGGAAAATCCGAGTATAATCTTGGAAAACACTATCTTTCCCATAATATTATACATAACTAAAGCTATTTTCTGATTCCGGTGACTCGGAGTGAGGGATGTCGTGGAATCTATATCCTTTTCTTGGCTGTGACATACATCAGAGCAACATATTCAAATATGCGAGAAAGAGCTATTGGATATATCAATGGCTCTTTTTCTTCCTATGATTTTTGGAAATTTTGTGTCGATATATTCAGACAACACCATGTTAATTTCATACATAAATAATCATAAAAAGATCACTTCTATGAAACTATTAGATCTTTCAGATAATATTTGGTTACGTTGTATCAAGATGAATGGCCCTCCAAAAATGACTTAGGTACATACTTTCTTGAACCCTTCAGATGCTCCAAAGATTTACGGGCTAGACAGACTGGTCTACGTCAATGGTAAATTTCAAGGAAGTGAACAAATTATAATATCTACACAGAGCGGATCTATAATCAGCAACCTAGAAAAAGAAAGTATAGGCATATTTCAGCTGATATCCAGATAAGAGGTAAATAGGCTTCAATTCTCTATTTCAAAACCGGAGGAATCGAGACAGCCCGTACTGTAACTCTTCTTGGAATCTAATCCCTCAAGTGATAAAAAAACCCAAGAAGAAACTTGTTACCATAAAAACTATAAACCCCCGATTTAAATCAGCAATTCGGTACTCGAATCTAGTTAATTTATTAATATTGGATCCGTTAATATTCAAGCTACAGCAATTATATCGGAATAAAAGGCGTAAATTCACTGATAATTGAGAATAAGACTTGAGCTCTGGCTGCAGTCAGAATCAGCGGAGTTTTTTTGAATCTGAGGGTATCTTAAACATGGTTATAGGTATCATAAATAGTGATAGAATATTCAAAAGAAAGACTATATATAAAGTTATTAAGAGTATATTTATACATTGGAATCAAGAAATGAGCTATTGAGACCCCATTAAAGCAACTCGAATAATTAACTACTTATTTTATTTATTAATTGAGAAAATTTTACAGGTTCAAATTATCAAAAATTATAAGTCAGCAATAGTATGTCTAACAATGATTGACTTAATATAGAGAACTAACCAGAGTTTAAGAACTTATTCTAAGCGCTTTGTGTTATTTTTATGGTATCTTATACAAAACCATCCTTCAATATCACCCCAATAATAAATCACATCATAAGCTTAGGATACACTAGAGATCTGGATGCTAAGACTCTTACAGAAAAAAGTTTCTGGTACTTGCCACTCATGAGCTTATAAAAGTAAGAGATATAAAATGTATCATAATGATCACACGCTAGTAACGGATTCTTGATCAAGGTTTACGACTATCGGGCCCATTTTTTTATGATTGTTGGGTTTAAAGTGAAGAGAAAGGAGTGAACATATAAAAATATGTGAAATTGGTATCCATATTAACACATTTTTTTACCTGTAACATCATACAGGATTTACAAGGAAAGGTTTGCAACAGAAATATGTTTAAAAACAAACGTTAATCACGCAAAAACATCCATAAACTACTTGTTTAGAAATACTAATGATTTCAGCAAACCTCTAATAGCAAATACTATCACTATACATATTAAACGAATTGCCGGATTATAGCGGCAGATAATAATAAACCTTATCAAAAATCCAAAGCAATAGGTGATGCTTTGACCGCAGACTAAGGTGTATTCTATGAAAAAGTCATTAATTAGGGAGAATGGCAAAGTTAAAAGATATTTTATAGTTATCATATACTCTCTAGAGGACCTTCGACCAATATTACTGAGTCTATCTTACATTTGAAGTAGGTTAACATACCTCCTCTGGGATATAATTTAAAATTAATTAAGCCTGAAAAATGAAGACTAATTATCAATTTATGAGGAAAGAAGATATATTAAGCTTTACCCATCCTATCCCCATTTAACCTTTGTAGAAAGATGATATTGATATCAAAATACATACTTTACTATTTTATATTTTAAGTTTTATATTTTTATCTTAATTTGCAATTTCGTTTTATATTATGTAATAAAGATGGTATCTCATAATATACCCCCTTTTCTTGGCGCCATGACCATTTTCATACCACCATTTCGTCTACTTTTTCTGTCTATCATTTTACATGATTAAGTTTGTATTGGAAAATGAAATTTGTGTATTTCTTATAATTATGCATCAAAAAATTCAAATATTAATTCCCTCTATTTATTGGTAAAAAAGTATGCGAAATGACCATTATATAAATTGTAGTATGCAAATAGTCCTGAGACCATTTTTTTCATATAATAATAATCGATATTCATTCTTCGAGCTTTATTAATTTTTCACATTTAAGGGGATGCAAAGAAAAATTTCAAAATAAAATTAATATCTAGTTTTCGAATACTTCCCATTTTTTTTAAATTTTCTTTTAATTTTCGATATTTCTGATAAAATATTTTTTTACTAATGAATTGAAAAAGATAATACCTAACAGTGTATATCATTTATATTTTCTCAGTACCTGAGATAATCGATTGATAACACCGGAAAGTATTATTAGATCACCAACCCTCTTGAACCAATGCCCAGTGGGTACAGAGCTGGTAGAGCGTCGTAGTGGAGTTAAATAGGAAAAATTTTCGATTTTTTCCAACTTTTTAACTGTGCTTTTATTCATTTTTATTAAGTTTAAAAATAAATTCTGCGTAAAAAAAAAGTACATAAGTAAGAAATTAGCGTATTAAAAGCCGAATTTACATATATTTTTCGAGAGTTCAATGGCAGGTTTATTGTTGCATTATCAATGGAATACGATATTCATAAGAAATAACGAACATGTCTATTCTTAGTCATCGAAATTAATGAAATTTAATATTTAGATTTTTTAGATAAAAAACTAATCCAAATTGCATAAAAAAAAGTCTATATAAATTTTAAGAAAGAGTATTATGCAATTTTCTTGGGATAATATTATCGTGTTAATAAGGGATACGCACTCCAATCGCATAACCGCTGGTGTAGCGTATTTCAGGATAATTTAAAGTGTTTAGTTCAAATGAGCTTATGGACTAGTTTATTAGAAAAAGGGTTGCAATTCAAAACATTAAAAAGACCAATATTTATATCCTATCATCTAATCAATGTCTGGTTAGATTAACAGTGTATTAATATATTAGAAAAAGCATTAAATGTATATATTATACAAAAATAAGGAAAAAATGGCAGGTAAAAAATTATTATGTCTATTTTATTAAAAAATATGCGGAACTTTTAAATTATATAAAAAAAATTATTAAAAAAGAATATTGTATTTTTTATTACATTTTTCTAAAGATTTCATCATTGCAAAATAATGATAACTTCGATCGAAAAAATCAAAAAAAATTGTTTTAAAGATGTTTTAAATTTTATAAAAAGGTGAGATTTTCGAAAAAGTATTTTTTTTGGGTATAATAAATTAATATTATATGATTTTTACAGGAATAAATTATCCGAATATTTTTAGAATATTTTTGGCTTTCTATATTGGTTGATTTAGCATTTATAAAATTTGAAAATAACTATTATCTTTTATGGAAATGAAAAAAAATGATAATTAAATTAAATTTTTTGTTTTTTTTTCTAGGATATTATTGCTGTGTTTATGAACATAGCTCGTGGTTTTTCTATAGATTAATCAAAATATTGTCAATATATATTAAATTTATACTAAACATTTAAAAAAAATTAAAAATTTATGTAATATTTTTTTAAATGAAAATAAAATTTTTATATAAGTAAATAAGATTGAAATTTAACACGATTCAATAATTGTAGATTTTTTTATAGAAGATGTTATCACCACATAGGCCAAATTATTTTTCAACAAACTACCAGCTAATAAAATTATGAAATTTTTTAAGTTCTTAAAATTGAAATAGCAGACGTTAAATAAATTTTGCAAAATATGTGATTGTTTGAGGTATTTTTCGGTTAAGATTAAAGTTAGATTTAAACGAAATAAAGCTATATGAATAATGAGATTCCAATTATGGCATACTATGAACAGGATTAATAAAAAACAATAATAATAAAAAACTTGAAATCTTTTTGCTTTTTCCATATAAAAATAGTAGTTATATAAAACCCGTTTTAATGCATATAATGAATAAGTGAAACCGGAATTTTTAAAAAGTTCCAAAATTTTCGATTTTTTATTTTCAAAATTTTCTTCATCAGGAAACCCTTTAATCAAAAACTCATATAATTACAAAATATTAATAATAGAAATAAAAAAAAACCATTTGTAAAGTTTGTAATGTGGAATTTAAAAAAAAGAATATCTTGTTCTCTAAAAAAAACAAGTTATTTATGTCCTATTAGTTGAAAAAATACAAATTTTAGAAACCCTAGAAAACTTTATTAGAAATATAAAACTATAAGAAAATTCAAAAAAATATAAATTATCAAAAAAAAGTTTATTTGACCTTATTCAAAAAATTTAAATATTTAATAGAAAATAGTGTTTTGTCGTTGTAATAGCAATTTTATTTATTTTAGTAAAACTCACTAAGGAATCCCCAAAAATGATAGGGAAAATTCCTCTATTTATTCCCGTATATATATTATTAACTGCTAAAATTCTAACTGATATAAATTTTATAAGCTATGAATTAAGTATCACGAAATGACCATTTACTATGTATTCTTTGTACAGGGAGATTAAATAGACTTAAGCATACGTGTAAAGTGCTAATTATATTTAAACTCTTTGTAAAAAAATAATAAAAATAGACGCTTTTGTAAAATATTAATTCCAACAACTTTCTTTGTAAACTTCTATTATTAATAGTTCTCTTTGTATATAAAGACTTAGGTCTAAGTATTCACAAATACAGAGATCATTTTTCTTTGGCGAAATAATTGGAAATATAAACACCAAACGGAAATGGTTAATTTTCCTTTGAATATATATCTAAATTACTATCAGCAAACTCAAAAAATCCGAAATAAACTGAATAAAACAAGATAAAAATACTTTCCAAGTATATCTGAAACCGACTTTATTTACTTTAATTTTTTCAGTACAAATTCTCTACATATATAGCTGATAATAAAAACAAAATTTTTTATTAGATCAAAAAAAATCATCTGCTTAATCGAAAAGATTTTTTTTAGGTATATCAAGTTGACACATTAAATAAACTAAGTGTTATTAATATTTAAAAATAATATGAATTTATTTTTTTATGATATAAAAATTAAAATTCCAATATATCAATCATGAAATTGGGTTTCTTATAAAAAAGATGCAATAAAATAGCGGATTTATAATGATAATTTTACAACCAAAATTCTTGAAAATATAATTATACTTAAATAATGTAGGTTTTTATTAAATTTTTTTTAAAATTCATAGACAATATTGGAAATATATACATTCTGCAAAAATCTAATGTAAAATTTATAAAAAAGTGTCTTTTTATTTAAAATAAGAATTGAAAATTTAAAAAACCTATAATATTTAAATAGGGAAATAAAATCAAAAGATCTAAATTGCGGGTGGGGGTCGGGGTGAGTTTTACTATAAGCATTCCCTACTTCACCAAAAGATGGTTTATTTATAAATAAGGATATATTATTCTAAGAACACTCATAGTTCAAATATGGTATTATAAATTATTAATGCAATTTCATATACCTACCCTTAAAATATGTAAAACTCAGGAGTTTTTTATAATCCTTTTAGATCATTTTAAATATTTTTATAAATTTATTATTTGAACACTTATATCTATACAAGTATTTTAAACCATCAGATCAATATTATTAAAATTTCAAATTTGTTTTTATTTTATTTTTCAATTTGATAGTCACCTCTAAACCACTTTTAAAAATTTATTGATTCTTTTTCAAATCTCTTATATTTTATTGATTTAATTCAATTTTAATTTTAATTTCCTAAAAAACACATGTTCACATATTTAAAATTAAATTTTTTGTGATATCAATTTTTTATTGGCATCAGCCGGTAGAAAATTTAGTGGGGATATTATTTATACGATCAAAAGTATTTATACACAAAACCACGCGAATGCACACGAAATTAGGCAAGTATACACAAAATATGCACTATTACAAAAAATTTCTTTTTTGACCGATAAAATACCTTAAATATTCCTTATTCATACACAAAATATAAGAGCTCTTTTTGTTTGACCGTTATATTTAATCTAATAATTTCTAATGCGATAAATTATTCCAAAGTTACTTTATTGGGGTTTCTCCAAATCCAGATAATTTTCTATAAAATTTTGCTGCTTTCCTAATTAGAAAATTTTAAAGGTTTAATTGAACCGCATGTAGCTAAAATAAAATGCATTAACATCTAAAGCGGTTGTAATTGATAACGTGGGTGCAAAAAAATTATGGAATCTATAAAATAAAACTTTAAATCACATGAAATAGTATTGAATGTCGAGTTGGCCTATTACTTTTATAGATAAAGTAATCTGCAATAAAAAAAAATCGTTCATATAATTAAATTAAAAAAACCGTCAAATAAAAATAGTTCTTGTGTTTTGTCGATAAATGCTGAGTATTTAAGGGAATATATTGGCCAAAAAAATCTGTGTATAAGTACATAATTTGTGTATAATTATCTAATTTTGTGTAAAACCACGTATTTTTTTGTATAAATACTTCTAACTTTACATATACTCATATTTAATTTTAACTAAATTAAATTTAAATTTTCGGTACTTATATTTATTATCAATTAAAAATTTTAAAAATTTTTCTTGATAAAATTTATTCTACATTTGATACATAAAAATATTTATAACATCCATTTGCCTAAATGAAAACAATTAATTTAGTCCAAGATAGATTTAAATATTCCAAGACAGTTTTTCAACATATAATTATATATTTTTTCGTGATTAATGAGATATGGTAATCGAAAAAAATCAAAATGAATTTATTCTTTGATTATTTATCTAAAATCCCAAAAATAAATCCAATAAAGCATTTCCTTTAGAAAAAACATTTTATATCTAATAAAAAATATGATTTTTAATAAAATTATTGAAAAAAAAAATCAATATTTTAAATATTTTTATAAAATAAATAAACACAATTTTCATTAGTTGATAACAATATATTTATTTTTAAATAATTTTTTTGGTGGACTATTAGTAAATATGGTGAAAATAATTTAAATATTGATATAAATTTCACGTATTAAGCAAATCAATTTTAGCTTAGCTCTGCTTATATGATAAACCAGAATTACAATGATTTTATTTTGAGTAGTTACCTATGCAAAGAACCGATCATTATAAACTTTTTATTTTTTAGAAATAGATATGTATGCGCGTGTTCTCAAAATAAGTCATAATTTCCTACAAAAAAACTTACAGTAAAATTCTGGAAAGTATATTTAAAATTATATAAAAATAATTATATAAAACAAAAAAATACGAATGAAATAAATGCGATTTCAGATTTATCAGATTTATCAGATTTATCAGATTTATAAAAAATTTAAAAAAATAGAAAATTCGCATGTAAAATCGGCTGTATTATAATTTTGGAATATATATTAAACTGATTTTTCTTACAAAAAAACAAAATTAATACATTATTAACAAGTTTCTGTCCAACATAATTTTTCAATAAGAAATCGTCCACTTTTTTAATCGGCTTCATTAGCATTAAAATAATTTTAATAACCTTACGAGTTTTATTTTTATATATTTTAAATTTTTATAATGCTCAGTTTTATAAAAAAATTAAACAATACTATTTCACAAAAGTAAAAATAGTTGCTTATATAGAGAAATTTGATTTTACTGGATTATTTAGCCATTAATTTAGCTTGAATTTTCAAAAAAAGTATATGGAAGATTTTCCATGTATTTATTTTTCTACATAAAATCAAGTTTAACCAATATAAATTTTAATAATTATACAGTAATTACTCTAAAAAAAATCGAAAAAATTATCATTGACCGATTATTTTATCTTTAATAATTTTCATTTCGGATATTTATCATCTTTCTTAGCTTAATATTTATCTTAAATAAAGCAGAATCCATTTTAAACACATTTAAATTTCTAAGGGTTAAGTAAAATTATTTTAAAGACCAGAATTTGACAATTTTTTTAAAAGATATCTTTCTTTTCCATCATAGTTTTTTCTATGAAAATTTAAAATATATATTTATATTTGTATACATGAATAGCCTTATTTATATATATTACCATTTTAATATTAAAATAATTGGAGCGCCCTTATTTTTTCATTATATAATCATTAGATTTTATAACATTTTTTTCGCTGCTAAGGATGAATATTTTCCAATTAATCTCTGAAATGAAATTAAGAAAGAATTAAAGCTTCTTATTTAATTTAATTTAATTTAATTCACTTATAACCCCTAATTATGCTTTAATAATCCTCAGATATTCCATTTTAATTTAATTTGAGTTTAAATATATCTAAAAAATTGTCACATTAATTCAGGTTACATTATTTAATTTATCACAAAAAGCTTGATTAAAATCTATTTAAATAAAAAATATAAATAAATAATGAATTTTTTCTTTATAGAAAATAAAATTTATGAAATAATTACAAAAATAAACTTCAGTATAATTAGGTATAGGAATTTTAAAAAAAATCTTATATTCTATATTAGCTAATAAATATAATATAAAACTCTAGTTAATCATGATTAGGAGAATAAGAAATTTCATATTAATTCGTTTAGCATTATATCCATTTTTTGACTCTTCATCAAAGAGATCCAAAGCTCAAGATATTATTTTTTTTTTTTGAAAGTGAAGCAAAATAATTCAGCCTCTTTAAAATAATTCCCAACAAAAATTTGATAAATCATTAATAAAACTCGCCAAAATATTAAAAGTGAATGAAAAATAAGTGAAGAAAAATCTAAACTTGTATTTAATTTCAATTAGAAGCAATTATTAATATTTTATAATTATCAATGCAAAATTTTAATATATCAGAATAAATAATAATAATTATTATATATTAATCTCAAATTTACTGTAAAAATCAAAAAAATTATATTCTTCTACAATTTAGTTAATTGATATCATATTAATTTTTTGACGAAAAACCCACAAGGCTAGGTTTAAATATTTTAGAGAAAAAATAATAAAATTTCCATAAATTTCAATATACTAATTTAATATAGTAGAAAGTTAAAATAACTTGTAATCATAATTTTTCTATAAATAAATGTTCTAGCAGATAATAAAATATTTTCTATAGATCAAAAAATACAATTTCATCTTCTTAAAGGTATATACGACTGGGTTAGGAAATTTTTTTATTAATAACTGAAGATAAATGTCGGTGAAAAATATTTTAGCATAATTTTTGACTCCAATGTATTTTCCTCTTTCTCAAAATAGATAAATAAAACATAAAATATAATTTAAAATCAGTGCAATGAAAAAATTTTTTTGATAGGATATTTTCCTTAAAAATTTATAACAAGGTTTCATTAAAAAAAGAATACTATTAATGTATAGATTTTTTTTTTCCAAAAATGAGATATTAAAATTTAAAAATTCCAAAAAAATAAGATAAAACTCTTTTCCAGATCTTTAAAAAGATCTGAGATATGCCACTTTCAATATTCTTTTATACTTAATTGGTATTAAAGTGATTTAGTATTTAAAAAACCATTTATTATCCAAAAAAATATTTTATTACATAAATTAAAAGAAATATTTACCATAATTTCAAGTTTCAATGTCCATTGAATTTCCATAATATTCAAAAGCATGAAATATTATAAAAAGTACCAGAGTTAATAAAATAACATACTAAGTAATGGAATTATTTCAAAATAAATACAAAATATTAATGATTTTTATTTATAAGTTCAAAATTTATTATTTTATAAATAACGCTATTTTAATATTGATAAATTTCAAAGCATAAATTTTCTTTTAACTTTTTTCTTTTTTTGAGGATGTAATAGAAATTTGAGTTAGTTATATAAAATTAAGGTTAATTTTTCTAATATTTTCAACGAAAGTCAAGGCGGAGGTACTTTTGTAACATCCCTAGTGTCTATAATAATTATAAAAAAATTTCAAAAAATTAATTATACCAGTGTATTATTATTTTTTTCTTTTTTTGGGGGGAGATATATTTTTTAATTCTTAGCCTCATGGAAATATTCAGATGTATATGATGAGGTTTAAGGGCAACTATTATAGGATTTTCTAAGGTTTGGATTATTTTAAGCTATAACAACCTGGCTATCCGAAATTTATACAATTAATTTTCATAAAACTACGAATTTTGGTTACCAAGGCTATTATTGAAATATGTTCTGCAAATATGATTTTTTTTGTTCCTTTATTTCGTTTACTGTATCGAAATTTAACAAGAAACTCTTTTTTTGTGGTGATATTTATTTACTAGTAAATGGATAAAGTTAGTATAATAATTATTGATATTAAATATAAGAGATATTTTTGAAACATAATGATGCAAATCTTAGAACTGATTGAGGATAAAAAAGTTAATAAAGCTTTCCGAAATCGGGGTTAAATGATGTAAAATATTTTGACCAAAGATACTGGTCAAAACAATGAAAATAAAATTTGACTAAGTAATTTGAATATTTTTACTAAAAATTGTTCAGAAATTATTTTGACCGAAGTAGAGAAAAATCTCAATCAAAATTTCAAGAATAAATATTATTGGCAGATTTTTATTTAAAATTCATAAAATTACTTTGAAAAAAACCAGAGTAAAAGTCCCACTGAAAATCTGTGTATGAATTATTAGAAGTTTTTACCTAAAAAGCTCCATGAATTATCCAAAACGAAAAAAAAAAAAAGAAATCTCCAGACGAAAAAACCCTTAGAAAAACAAATTTTGAAAAAATCGGTAAAATATGTACACAAAAATGTATTTAAATGAGAATGTTACATATAAATTAATTAAATTTAGGATAAAATTGAAACTAATAACTCTCATTTTATAATCCATAAAAATTTATAAGTTTAATATATAGCTAAATTTTAATTTAAAATATATTTTACATAAAATTTAACCCATAAATCAGTATAAAAATATCTCTTTTTTAAAAGAAAAAATTCGAATAAAAATTTTGTCTAAATTTTTTTAGTAATTTTTTATCCAATATAAGATACTCTCAATAAAACAAAATAAAAATCAAATTCAATAATATATTGCAAAGCTATATATTAGATTTTCGTAAAAAATAAATCGAAATTTTACACTAGTCTTTTCAAAAACAAAAAAAAACTTCATGGTTATATTTATAGTCGTTTAATTAAAAATAAAAAAATTGATATTATTACATTTTTCCTATAAATCATACATATAATAATATTTAGAACTCATTTCAGCCTCAATAGTCACAATACACATATAATGGGGCGCTTTCAAATATAATTTTAAATAGGGACATGCTCCGCTTTTTAAGAAGTGACTACACTATTGAATATAGATCCTAAAACAAAAATTCAGACTTTAAAAGTTCATCTTTTTTTAAAATTAATTATATCATGAGAGCATAAAGAATTTAGATAATACTTTCCATAATATTTTTTCGAAAAATAAATTATATCGAAATCATCTCTTTTTGACAGAAGCGAGCTTTATAATTGAAATTATGATACAAGTTCATATTCAATACACGGAAAGCTTTCAAAAAAAATTTTGAAGAAAAGAATATTCAAAATAAAAATTACACTTTACTGACTGTAACTATAATCAATCATGTTTTTTTTTTAAAAATTATCAATTCAAATTTTATTTATTATGAGTTTTAACATATTCAATAAATAATATTTTAATATCACTTACACAATTTTTTTGAAAATTTTCAAGTTTATCTCCAATAAAACTTCATAAAAACTATATATATGTATAAACAGATATTTTCAGTTTCAAATGAAAATATGGAATATAATTTTATTAAAATTCGGAAAGATATTTATTCCAAAAAAAGCCTCATAGATATTTTTTTCATTGATTAAAAGATCTATATTTGAGAAATTTTAATACTTAATATTTAAATTTAAATTTAAAAGCAAATTTTATGTGTATTCATTATATATATATTCAAAACCAAAACTTTAAAAAGGAAAAAAAAATCTTCAAAAAGCTTTCTTATTTCAATTTTTTTATAATTCTAGCCAAATATCCCACAAAACTTATATAAAAATTAAGTATTTTATATTGAATATCAAAAGATAAAACATGATTAAAATTGCAATGAAAAACTTTTTAAGGGGAAATTTATTCAAATTTAATAAAAAAAATGGAAAACTCTGCTTTTTTCCATTATAAGGAATGTTTTTTTTGTTATAAAATTTAGTTTTTTCTTTTATTCCAAGTATAATTTTTTTATAAAAAATCCTGATTATATAAATGAGGTTTCAATAATTTTTTTTATTGAAATATTCTTTCATTTATTTCCTGTCATATTTATCTAAAAAAAAAAAAACAATAAGAGTTTGAAAATTATTTTTTTAGATAAATAAAATTAATATTTAAAAAAAATTTAATATTTAGATATCAATAATTTTATTAAAAAATGAGTTTATTTTTCATAAAATTGGGTCTTTCTGTTATATTATTTAGAAAATAATAAACGGAAAAACAAAATTACAAAAAAATTATCATAAATATTAACATTAATTTATAAATAGAACATGAAAAATATTTTTCATTGATAATTTTATTTTATTTTCATTAACTAAAATAAGCCTCAACTTCATTAATAATAATTATAATTTTTTCAGGAGTCAATAGATTCTGTAATATATGATTAACTTGTCAGTTTCTTATAAAATACCGTTTTTATGGAATATATCTAATGGAAGTTTTTAAAACCAAAAGTATCAGTGAAAATGGATAAATAATCGATAATAAACGTTGATTTCCAATTAATCGTTATAAATTTCAAAAAAAAAATCATAACCGTGAAATATCTGTAAAACCAAATATTAATAAAATAATAATAAAATTCAATTATTAAATAAATTTTACCCTAAATAAATATTTAATATATATATGTTGTATCTGGTTTTTATTTCAAGTTATTTTGATTTCCAATTTATTTTGATCCTGAATTTTCTGCAGAATTTTTGTGGAGAAAAAGCTCAATTAATTAATCCTTTTTTTCTAATAAATTTTTATTTGTAATTTGATTATGTGATTATGTGATTGGAACCCCAATTATGAGGTGTATTTTTGTGTAAAAATATTTGATTTTTGTTGTATAAAGACTAGACTCTGAAATTTGTTAATATCAATAAATTAATACGTGTATTCAACGTTTTTTTTATAAAAACCCTAGGAAAATTAGGGGTTTTCACTAGTATAAATCTAGGATTAAGCCTATTTTACATAATCTAAAACTCTTAGTATTAAAATTAAAACGAAATATAATTATTTGTGTATTGTGAAACATCAAATCTGAATATAATATAAAATTAAATTATTAAGTTATCTTTATATGTTGAATAAGTTTTGTTTTAATATAAAATATAATACCCGTTTAAAATAAAACAAGCTTTAGAGCCTCTATAATAATCAAATGTTAAAAATAAATAACTCCAAAAAAATATTTTAAAACTAATAAAAAAATTCAGTTTTTTAGTCACATCTTTTTATAAAGATAAAAAACTTAACCAAAATCTGAAGGGTATATGAAATTCTTATTTACCATCTTATTTTAAATAAAATGGCACTTATTATATATATTTATCTTATTTTATAAGCAATTATGTGTAAATTATAGATAAAATCGTGTGATATAAGGGTGCTTTAGTTAAATTAGAAAAAAATTCTTAATTTTATCATAACCTTATATTTTTTAATATGAAATCACAGATAAGTTTTATTTTTCAGATCAGCTTTAAAATTCTAAACTAAATTTCTTTTTATATCAATTTCATACAGCTAATGTTTATAATTTCAATTTTGGTTTCTTATTTTTGAAAATTTAGAATAATTTTTATATATTTTCACATTTTATAAATATAAAGTCATATTATACATAAAAAGATCTCGGATTTTAACAGAAAATTGATTTTATGTACCAAAAGTACCTTTTTCTGAATAATTTAGATTTATTATTGTTATAAATAAATACTAAGCCATATAAAATGAGATTTATTTGGAATAATATTTATAATGAAAAGCTTTACAATTTAAAATTTTTAATAATTTTGAATTAAAAATCTTAAATTTTCAATTAGATTTATTTTAATTTGTTCAGATATTTAAAATTAAAATTATACTTGAATTTTTAAAATATAAAATTTTATATTAATACCGATATCAAAAGTTTGATAAAATTATATTGTGATAACTTGTAACTGAGGGTAAACTATCATGGTAAAAAGTACTCTGCAGCGACAATAAATCCCAATTTATAATAGGTTTTTTATGTTTATTTATTATTCCAAGTAAAAATTTGACTAAAATTTTTAATCGTTATATTATCTTAAATTAAATTAATATAACGATTTAAAATATAATAAAATAATTACTAACTAAATATCACTCAATGCCACAGTAACTAAAGAATAATTAAACCCAATTAAGTATCAAAATCACCAAAAAATAATCAAAATCATCTGTAAATCAAAAACACATAATATATACATAGAACTTATATTTGATGCTCGAATATTTATTTCGATTCTTTAATGGATTCGATCTAATATATTTATGAAAATCAATTATTATTATTTTCACCAATTAAAATGTTTGATAAATAGACGTAAATTTTAATTTTTTCAAATTATATAAAACTAATATTTTAAAACTAGAATTTGATTTATTCTGGTCAAAGTAAATTTAATTTTTTTCATTTCTAAAAAGTTGAATGAAATTATTACAATTTTATTATGATTTTTATTTTTTTAAAAAAATCAATCTACAATTTGATTTAAATAGTATATTGTATGCTATTAATGCAATTATTTTACGTATTTTTTTAGAAAAAATTATCTAAATGTTGGTTATAAACACGCTGATTTAAATCCAAAGTTAATAATTAATATAAATCAATGATAATTTTAACCAATTATTCTAGAAATTTAATCAAATATAGATGAAATAAATTTGAATATAATTCAAATGATAATAAAATGAAAAAAAAATATTTCAATGATATGCAAAACAATTAAGTTAATTTATATATATGTATATATATTAATATGATTACTCGCCCAAAACTACTGCATTATTTTTCTGTTATTATATAATATTTAAATGAAGAGAAAAAACTATTTTTAAATTATATATGATTTAAATATATTTTCTTATAATTGAAAATATTTAGCTTTATTTTTTATTTTTTTGGCTTAATTTCTTCAATACGACTTATTTTACATTTTTAGAATGTTAGGAGTTATAGAACGCACATATTATAATAAAAAATTTACGGGGAGGAAGAGTTTTTATTTTATTTTATTTTATTGACTTTTACAACATTTCAAATGCAAAATAAAAAAATCAATTAATTGTTATTTCATAACAACATTACTCTTTATTATGCTTCAAAAATCAAATTTAAGAATATAATACTACAAATTATGTCACATGAAAATTATCGAAAAATTAAAATTATTTAAGAATATAGAATTTGAAGAAAACAAAAATTTGTTATTAAGAATATTATTGATCCACAAAATTAAATATATATGTTATGCAATATTTTTCATTTACTGTAAAAATTACTAGTTAAGTTTTTTGAAGAAAATTTGTAAAAAAAACTTGAAAAAAATCCAATGAAACTTATTTTTTTAAATTTTATTGGAAAAATTAATAATATAAAATAATATTTAGTATAAAAAAATAAGTTATTAATTTATATCACAAGTAATAAATCTATTTAATTAAACGTGTTTCAGAGATAGACCACTAGATAGGTATAATATAAAATCTTTGTTTTATTAGAAAAAGATATTAATTGGTAAGATAAATAATTATTCCACTTGATTAAGTTGGATCAAATTCACTTAAAGGTCAAAGTAACATATTGAGTATCTAGTTTACTTATAGATAGAAAATACGCAAATTATTTATACAATTTAAAATTTTATTAAGAATATAAAAAAAACTTTATTATAAATAATTTTTCAAAAAAAAAAAAGATTTACCTTGTTATGTTTTTTTAAACATGAAACGTTTCTATACTATAGTTTATTTAATTTAGTGATGTGTATTTAGGTGGGTATTTTTTCTAATTATTATAAATTAATATGTAGGATTAAATAATAATGAAGTTAACCTATAGATTTTTTAGATCCCCCCTCTCCACCCCAAGGAGTTTTCCAACTAGTTCCAACCGAACTTCATTGGATGAGAGTATTCGCCTTTCCCGAATATTACTGGTTGATTCGGCTATAAATCTTCCAATTTTATTTTTTCTAACCGATTTCCATTTAGGGGAATCAATTAAGATATGATCAGTAGTTTCTGGAGTTATTATTCCGCAACAGGGGCGAAATTTTTTGAACTTTTCTGCTATTATTTTTATGTTGGTAAGTCTCAGTGAATTCCAAAAACTGCCTATTTTCATTTTTCTGACATGTTGAAGGTCTTTTCTTACTTCTGAACGCATTGCCTGCAAGATTATCCAGCTTCCTTTGTTTCTGATGTTCCTCTGAATCGCCCATTGGTTAATTTTGGTGCGATTATTATTCTCTTTCCTATTGACCAATGAGATGACAGTTTGTCCTTTTTCGCCAATATGACAGTATTTTTTGATCCAACGTGAGCATCCAGTGACCCAAGTAGACTTTTTCGCAGTTATTGGGTTCTTAATCAAGTCGGGAATCCAAGTCTTTGACGTTGGCCATTTTTAGTACGCTCGCTCGCGTGCAGTACTCGTTCTTATGAACACCGGGTTGATTCCCAATTCTTCCCTAAGGCGTTCTAGTGGTGCATTTTTACCTACTTTTGCAACCAATCTCATTGCTCTATCAATCACTGATTGGATTGGTTTGCATCTGGCTTCACTCATTTCAAATGTTTCACCTCCATAGCATCCAATCGGGCTGAGAACTGTGTTGATAAATTTTATTTTTAGTGCCAGTAACACATCGTTTTGGTTTAAAAATCCATAAGCCGCGAAAAAGTCTATTTGAACTTTATCCTTGTTGTTTTTTATAGTATCTGAGGCATTCCATTTACTGTTCATTTTATACCTAAGATACGTGTATTGATTGGCTATTCCTACGTTTTTCCTTTGAAGAGTCATTTCTGTGTCATAAATGCAATTAACTGCCATTATTCCGCATTTCGCTGCATTAATGGATATTTCCCAAGTATCTGACCATTCAGTAATTGCGTTCAAAGAAATTTGGAGATTTTCTGTAGAATCAACCAGTACAACCGCGTCATCAGCAAATAGTGGCCCAGGAACTCGCTCTGATAGACCAGGTACTAATAATTATGGGACATTCTGGAAAATATCGTTGATATAGAAATCAAACAGAATCAGAGATATCGGGCATCCTTGACGCACTCCACA
>LSSL01000829.1:0-15213 GCA_001953115.1 Smittium mucronatum | reverse complement strand
TAATATCCTGGCTTTGCTTCAAGATCGAATGGGCCTTGAGTGACGATTTATCCAATAGAACAGCATTTAAGCTGAATTACTAAAAATGAAAAAAAATAAACCAATATAAGTCTAGTCATTACTAATGTCAAAATTTAGTTAAATGTTGGCTACGTTTATGATTTCACTCATTATTTTATTAGAAGAAATGCTATTTCTTTAGTGCAGTTTCTTAACTTTTGTATGTATTTCTCTAACTCATCTTGACACAACCCATCCTAAATCTCTTTTATACCAGTAGTTATAGTTCAAGAAATGGACTTTTCCAGTGGCGTTCGTCTATCCCAACTAAACGATTTCCTCCTTCCTGAACAGGATTGCATAAAGCCTGTAACGTTTAAAAGCAAATCCCAATCGAAAAATTCAAATTCCATCAATGTATCACAGCAAGGTGAGTATTACGAGGTTTCTAAGGAGGGAGAAGTCAGTAAACTCGATGAGGCTCAAGTCAACTTGGCTGATTGTCTCGCTTGCAGTGGTTGTGTCACAACTGCCGAGGCTGTATTAATTAATTTGCAATCTTATGAACAAATTCTTGAAAAGATTTCTTCCAAAAAACCTGATGAAATTATTGTTTTTACTATTTCTCCTCAAACCATCGCTTCCTTCTCTGTCAAATACAACCTATCTGTATCCGAAACTAAAATGTATTTAAGTCATTATTTGAAAACCTGCGGAGTTGATTATGTCTTTGATCTCAATTTTTCTCGCTCGGTGATGCAAATCGAAGCTGCTCAAGAATTTATAAATCATAAAATTTCAGGCTCCACAACCCCTTTAATATCCAGCTGGTGTCCTGGCGTTGTATGTTACGCTGAAAAGTCCCAGCATAATTTGGTAGATTGTTTCAGTAAAGTAAAATCCCCAATGCAAATAATGGGTTCTTTCATAAAAACTCGTTCTTCAGATAGTTTCATGCTGTTTCCCGCTAAAAATATCTATCATGTTGCAGTAATGCCCTGTTTCGACAAAAAACTTGAGGCTTCCAGACCCGAATTTTCTTCTCCAGGGGATCCTAACTCCCGTCTAGTAGACATCGTCATCTCAACTTCTGAATTGCTTTCTTTATTCTCAAAGCTAAATATCGATTTTTCATGCTCAATTCCCGATTCGTATCCCTTGGCCTCAAGTCAAAAAAACTACCCTCATTCTGAACTCGATCTGTTCCCTCACAAATCATCTCACGCGGGTTCTGCTGGCGGAACTCTCGAATTTGTCTTGCAAGCAGCTGCAAAATCTCTTTACTCCTTAGATATCCCCATATCCGACTTAATATCTCCTGGAAACCCAAATGTTGAAATCAAATACACCAGTAGGAATAAGTCTAAAGATTATAAAGAAATCATTATTTCTGATCCAAACTCGTCTCAGAAATTAGTCGGGGTAGCCGTGTACGGTTTCAGACACTTGCAGACGTTCATCCGTAAACTCAAGTCCAAATCCTGCAAACATTATGATTATGTGGAGGTAGCTGCTTGTCCCGGTGCTTGTGCTAATGGAGGTGGTCAACTCAAAGATATAACTTCCGTCCCTTCATCTGATTCCAAATTCAAATCCCAAATCACCAATTTCACATCATTAGTAGAATCAACTTATACCGACTCCGACCTAAGTTCTCTTCCTTCTGGCGACTTCCAGGCTATATCTCGCCAAAATTTGGATTTATCATTAGTCCCATCTGATACAAATTCTGATCATGTTCATCCCAAGTACGGCACACAACTAGATCATTTGGTTTTAAACCGGGAATCTTCCGAATTCAAAACGTTTATGTATACTAAATTTCATATTGTCGAATCCGATAAGGATAAACTAATTACCAGCTGGTGATTGCATTATTTTTATTTTTACTCAATAAAAGATTTGATCAATAAATTTTATTAAAGTATTAATTTAGTTGTAACTTCTATTAAATTAAATTTCCCAATAAAATATTGAAGTTCTAAAGATTCACAAGAAGGGATATTCAATTATCCAAGTTTAAGTTTAAATCCAGATCCTCACCTAAATCACCCCAGCCATCGTTTAAGTCCACTTCAGCTTCTAGTTGCGGGTCAAGTGCAATATTCACATTATTGATGACAGTGTTGGGGTTTTCGACTTTTTTAATACCAGATCCAGTCATAGGAGGAGGTATCGTCTCTATGACTACATCTAAATCTCCCCAACCATCAATATCATCTAGTTCCTCAGTATCTCCTGAATCTTCGATAAATTGGAAACTTTTCGAGGGTTGAGGTTTACTATTTTCAGAATCCAGAGTATTAGTGATATCTGACCATCCATCAACTGTTGGAATGTTTGTATCAACTCTATCTCTAACCGATTTCATCTCTCTAACAGCCCCTGTGTTGATACCAGGGACCTTTGATGTATTATGATCATCGTTAGGCAAATGGGGTAATAATACGTCTGGAGAGAAAGTTTTTTTATTTTTTTCGCAAGGACTAGTTAAGCTCGTAGGATTATGCTCACTTTCTTTTGGTATTATGTTATGGCTTTTCGCGTTTCGATTGATATTTTCATCAAAGTAAGAATCTTTACCTAAAGCTACCTTATTTTTGGCTGGTTTAGCTGAAATACTCTTTATACTATCATTGATAGATGAGTTTATATTGATTGACTCATCTCCATTATCTTGTGAACCGGCATCTAAAACACTATCTTTAATTTCTAAATTACTGTTCGTGTTCAGAATAGAACGTGGCTCATATAGGGAACCGGCTTTAGAGTCTTCATTAACAATATCCAGGTCAAGGTCTATACCCCAACCGTCCTCTTCACCCAATGCCTCTAGATTATGAGCATCCAACGTAACATCCTCATCCATTTTCATAGAAATCTTATTCTCCCATGTGCTTTGAGGATTGGCTGAGTCTTGGGTTTTCGATTTTTGATAAATATCAGTGAAAATATCACACATACCATATTCAGAGCAAAGCTCGCTTAATGTGTTAAAAGAGCTTTCGAAGTATTCAAACCCACGCTTGTTATCTTCAGAAACGCTTTTGCAGGAATTCCATATTTTCACAAAACTTGCTGCTTCATCTTCATCAAACCCATGTTTGACTCCTGTAATCACAAAGTTAGAAAACTTACACCCAATCGATTCATCGAACGAAAGAGAGTCGGGGGTTTTAAAGGAAACATAATATTCTTCGAGAACTCTATCCCGACTACTATTTAAACTCTCAAACTCAATTGGAATACCTGCCAACACATCATAGTAAAACTGTGACATATTAGTATTAGGTGAATAGCCCTGGTCTTTAACCAATTCGATATAAAATTTATAGATTGATCTAAATAATCCATCTGAGAATTTTTCGACATTAGGGCCGAGCAAAGAAAATACTATGTCCAACAAACTATCTTTATCTGCATTGTATACAAGCTCAAATCCGATGGCAATTGCAAAAAACTTATTTTCAAAGAGATCCTTAATTTCAAATTCTTTATTGAGAAATGACTCCAGTATCCGTTTAACCAAATCTCGATTTACTACCTTTTGGTATTTTTTGGTGTTTGCCTTATCTTTTGACTTCAACTCGTAATTGCAATTCATTCCTAACATAATATAAATGAAAAGCCGTATACCTAAACTGTTGACTTTATCATTAATTTCGTATTGGCTATCAAAATAAGTGGGATTAATGTTATATAGGCTTAATTCCAAAAATGTAGAATTCAGTAAATCTTCATGGGAAAAGTAACTTGATGGGTTCTCGATATTAGATATCAAGTTTAGTTTTTCGGCAGCTAGAAGAGTCAGCCCCATTGAAAGTTCAAAATATCTAAATTGAGCCAAAGAGGATATAAAAAACAAAATACAACTTTGGCTACCCGAAAAGCATTTCATTTTAGAGATTAAAATGTCTTCCACTGTGTTTGGAGATACCTTCATGATAATAAACAATATTTTGATAGATGTCATTAAAATATCGAGATCAAGTTTAATTTTTCCTGAAGGTTTTTGCATCTGATCTTGGAAAGATGATTCAATAAATTTTAAATAAAATTGGGGTATATCCTCTTCAGAGATTCTATATTTAAAAGAGGGAGGGTTGGCCTCAACTAGAACACGAATAGACTGCATATAAAAGCTATCTAAGGCATCGCCATTATTCTTGTTACAGAATTCTAAAAATCTCCAGTATTTAAAATTCATTTGTTCTGAGATGAAAATCTTTCGTTCAAGACGGAGCCCATCATTAGTCATTTCGATGGAATTTAAAATAAAATTGTTGATTATCATTGATGAGGAGTTAGAAGCCTCCTTAAAAGAGTGTGAAACCGCATCAGTTTCGAATATATCACTAGAGTTATTAAAACCAATAGAATTACTTGAAATATCAGATAGATCTCTTAGTATTTTTTCAATTCTAATATTGAACAGATCCGAATCATCTTCTAACAAAAGGCTTTCATAAAACCTTTTGATCGTGTTATTTAAATTTAGGTTATTGCCAGAAATTTGAAACTTGTTTATAAAGTTGAACACAAGAGAGTAAACAGAAAGAACAAAATAGAAATGGTCTCTATTGAGAAGAATTCGGAAAATCATTTCAGATATATTTTCCGATATTGATGACATCCACATTGGATGACCGCTATAAGGATCAAAATCAGAATTTGTTAGTCCTGTCTGAGTATAGTTTGAAGGGTCAGCAAATTTTGTATAACGGTCCATATCAAGCGAAGAAAACTCAAAAGGTTCACGGAGATCGGAAATTTCTGTTAAAATGAGAAGCCAAACAAGCTGGAGGTACATGTAACGGTTAGTTTTTTGAAACAAACAAGAGTTCGAGGATTCAGGAAAAGAGGAGGAAGATCCTAGACACAATTGTAAAACTTGAATTCTTTGGTTTAGAGTCAAAAATTTGGACAGTTCGCCAGTTACTAAAACAGTTTCGGAGACAAAAGCAGAATCAATGTCATCATCAATTTCTTTCAAAAATTCGAATAAAAACATCACTAAGTCTATGTTTTCACCATCTCTATTTAAATAGAGTACCCGTTCGTGTAAATATGGGTATATTATCTGATAATAAATTTCTGATTGGGTTGTAACTTTTTTGGGGGGAATCTCTATGGAAAATGAAATTTCCCAGTCGAAAAGTTTAGAAAAGTCCTCACACGACAGTCTAGCAATTTTTAGAAAAGAATGTTGGTTATTATCAGTAATTAACCCCGTCCAAAAAAACTGACCGACCTTCGTGACATCAACGTTTGTTCTAAAAAAGAAAAGATCTTCAATGAATCTGTAGAATGTAGCTCTAGACGCATCGAAATTTGAGTTATACTCAGAGGGTTCAAAATATGGTGGTTGAATGGAGCTTAAAATAGAGATAAGCTGTAACCTAATACCTATCTGAATATTTTTTAGATCAAGCGAGGAAAAAATATATAGTTTCTCCAAAAGAAGAAATAGATCTTTGACTAAGATAGCGCCGCTTTGGAACTTCGTGTGATCATCTCTTTGAGTTTGATCGAAATTCGGAACTGAATATAAGCTGTAGTTGCATACAACTTCGCTTAATTGTGTTTCAATAAACTCGATCGTCCTGAGAGAAATTTGCTGGGATTTGCAAATGTATTGGTCAAATACAAAGTTTTGTACATCAGATAATTTTCTAAGGGTACCAAAATCGTTGTTAATATCAAATCTATTAGAGATCCATTCGAATAAGAGATCTATTTTGTAATCGAACTCATTTCCAGAAGTTATAAATGAACCTAACCCACTTAAGGCATTATTAATAATTGCTTTGTCACTGGTGTGCATGTGTTCTTTGGTGAACCTAGGTATGGCGCGGCTAGTAGCGGCATTTATTGATGCAACATCAGATTCCATATTTAGGTTATTATCTGTTAAGGCCGAAGGAATATTACGAGAAAATAGATTTGATGATATTTTCGAGTCAATTTTTGAACTAGAAACCCCAGTCATCAAGGCTTCTGGGTCTAGAGTAAGTTGAAATTCCGAACTTTCTAAACAATACCACCAATCACTCCCATTGGCTACCTTTAAGGGGTTGCTTGAATGGGTGTTTGGATCTAATTTAAAATAATTTTGAGAGCCAACAGCTTCTCTCCAAATTATAAGAGACTCGTCAATTTTATCTAGTGGGCATATTTGGATAGAAAAAGTTAAAACTTCCAATCTAATGTCATCTTGATCAAAGTTTTTAGCACTAAAATTGGAGATTATTTTCCATATTTTTTCTATCAATTCGGAGTTGCTTGGTTTAAGTTTTGTAACTTTTTTTAATTGTCTCATAAATTGGTAGGCGGAATCAATGTCATCAGATTTAGACGCAGAATCAAGTAGTAAAGATACTATATAAGCTTCCTCCAAGGTATCTATTTTATTAGTAGCAACTCCAGAAATTTTGGAATAAGATAAGCCATGCCATTGGGAAGAGTTTAGAAGTTTTTTCCCGACTTTAGCTAGACTTGATCCTATATCTATCGATTTCATTCCGCTGCCATGATCATCACTTTCAATCTGATCGGGAAAGTTAGAGTCGTTGTCTACTTTAATCAAATCACCATAATATCCTAACAGTCTTGCAGCTTCTCTGATGATTTTTGGCTTTTTATACGCCTTGGGGTTACTGTTCAAAACTTGGTTAATTAAGAAAGGAATGGATTTGGCTGTTCTAGCCTGGATAGGCACTATATCATCAAGAAATTCACTATTTTGATACAGTTTAAAAGAGTTGGAGTTATGAGAAGAGCTAGACTTCAAGTCAGAGAATAAATTTAATCCATCAAAGTCGGCGATTGATGTGGTCCAAAGCAGATGGACGCCCTCTAAAAAGGACAGTTCTTTTTGGACTTGAGGAAAGGATTTTGCCATTTCCAGAATTTTGACAGATTTTTGGAGCTCATGACTTTCAATATTTCCTGTATCGGAATTATTTGCAATTTCTTGAGCGGACTCAACAATAGTTGATATTAATGTATTTTTATCCATTTCGAAATCGCCTTTTGCGGAGGTTTTTTGATACAGATCAAAGTCCAAAATAGATTTTGCAGTTTCAAGATCGTTTGATAGCAATATAGTTTTAAAGAACTTTGATTTTAACGCATTTAAATCCATACACCCTAAACAACCAAAGCCATCATCCCATAGAACTAAGAGAGATCTATAAAATGCCATCCAAAAAGACATTTTATCCGAGTGAGACAAATTAGAATCTGAAAAATACCGGACAGCATTTTTACATTTCTCGTTTACTATTTTAGCTAGAACATTAGAAGCATTTTTTTCTTTGTTTTTGTTTTCCAAAAACCAAAAAAAATTCGAAGGATTCACTCCGAAAGTATTTAGTACTTCAAATTGCCTTAGATGGACAACAATAAGATTTAGCAGATTAGATTCCAAAAAAGATTCGTCCAAGGAATTTAGTGCTTCAACTAAGAAAACACTATCAGATAGAGATTTTTTAGATTTTTCGGAAAATATTTTGTAGAAAACACTCAGTGAGGTTTTATTTATACTATCAGAATCTATGGATTCCGAATGGGTGAGGCTCTTAAAAGAATTTAGCTGAGATAAACTTATACCATGAACTCGGGTAGAATAAAAAGAGATAAATAAGCATATTCCAGGGATAATAAATTGATTTTTTTCCAAAGCTGCAAAATTCAAGGGTGAGAAGCTATCAAATTTCGACCAAAATAATAAAGGATCAGAGGAATTTTCAAAACAGAGTAAAGATTCCTTAGGATACAATTCTATGATTTGAGATAACCAAGTGAACCAAATGTTTTGAGCATTCATGAGAAAATTCAAAGAGGAACTTTTTTTTTCAATATTCAAAGGCATTAGGGAAAAGTTAATTTCCATTAGGTATCGATTCACAAAATCAAATACGTTCTCTAGAAGGTAGATGGAAAAATCTTGAGAATTTGGAAGATTGTTAAATGAAGAACTTGATATGGAATCGATTTTAGGGAGAAAAGATAACAAAATCTTGTCGAAATCCATGTCAGAAAAATATTCGGGGAGAGAAAGAGCCTCTACTGATGGAGATTTTTGAGAAGAAAGGGCATTATATTGGATACTTGAAAACACTTTAGGATCTTTAAAATAAGGATCGATATACAGTAGAAGCATATTTTTACAGAAATTGGCTTTGGATGAAATCTGGTTTAAAGCGGACGAGTAATGGGTAATGTTAAACTTGAAATCAGTTTCGGCAGATAGAGCACTCAAAGAAACGACCATGGAATCAAGCCATATTATTGAATTGTCTAGTCTGCCGGTAATTTTGTCAATGTTCAATAAATGCTTTATGATTTGTTCGATTTTGAATGACAGGAAAGTTTGAAAAGCAAGGTTATCGAGTTCTAAATCTTTATTTTTAGCAGATGATTTAATCTTTCTGTAGGAAGAAATGAAATCAAAGTCTTTGTAGTAACTTGTAGGGGCTTGGAAGATCAGATCTTTGGTGAGGATATGAAGTTCATCTGAAAGCACTTGGGATACAAGTTCAGAAATATTTGAAACCAAATCCTCGTTTGCAATTATATTGGAATGTGGAACATTGTCTGAATGATTCATATTGACTCAGCTGGAAATGTAAGTTTTCTTGAACTATACTTTTGAATCCAGTATGTATTATTTACTGGATTTGTTTATTTTGACTAATTTGCTATTTTGGGATTTAGACTATTTTTCCTTTGCTTCAGCTCTGTCCAATAATAGCTGTTAGGGTATTTGAAATCCCAATTAGGATACTAACTGATAGTAATTGACCAATGAAATTGGTTTATAATTTACAACTGCGAATTATAATCTATATTTGAGCTTTGTGTTTTTTTTTGCGCAATTTTATATTCAGGCCATTTGGAAGGTTTGAAATTAAACCAATAACATAACAAAATGAAGGAATCATCCAAATGATTGGGTACTATTCTGTACATCGCCAATAGACATCCATAAACGATTCAACCTATTCAATTTTATTTGCTAAACAGCTATAATAAAAGGCTCTTTTCAGTGTTTTATAAATTCTGCGTAAAATAAAATAAAATAAAATAAAAGGCTTTTCTCTTTAAAAAGGTTATTAGGTCAAGTTGGCTTGCGAATGAAAAATGCATTGATTTGATATCTTATATTAAAACATTTTATAAATAATATCGTGTTAAAGCGCATGTATTTGATATTTATTGATAATGCATCTCAACTATTAAAGTAAAGCAAAACACTATTTTTCAATGATTCATTTATATTCTAATGGTCAGTAAACTCGCTTTTAGGCTTTATATGATAAAATTAAATGATAGAAGTTATATTAAACTGGAATGGATTGCATTTTCAACAGCATTTAGTTTTCTTGGAGATACTACAATTGCTGTTATTTATTTGCGGACACTGGAACGGTATTATTAATTTTTTTCGGATGAACCTTTAATTAAATTTTAAATATATGGTTTAAAGCTAACATAATTAACATGGAGAAAATTTTATAGTAGTTCTATAACAGTAAAAGAGGCGGAGAATGTATGAGATATAAAGAGCTTGATCGGGGGGGGGGGGGAAGGTTAAATTTTTTTTGTAAAATCACAAAGAATCCGGAAAAATAATAAAATATATGATTAATCGAGACCTTTTAGGACAAATTTTAGTCGATATTTTTTGAAAAGGAAGCCATATTAACTCCCGCTCTCCCGCTCTCCCGCTCTCATTTCTACTGCCAAAGATGATAAGGACGTCGTGATGCTTTACTTTCGGTATTGAACCATATAAAATTTTAGAACTTATTTCATTTATGTACTGCATTTCGACTGATATTTGGATGTTGGATTGTGCTATCCAATAAAGAATGGTAACACTTTATATAAAATCACCTTGAAGTATAATAGAAGAAAACGTTTAGAAGTTTCGTTGAAATTGTAAATAATAATGTGCTATTTTCAATATGTATCGAAAATAGAATGTCGGTTTTATAAAAAAAAAAGAATAGATCACTCCAGAAAGATAACGAAAGCCCCTGCAATAAAACATTATTCTGGTTAGGTAATTTGGAATAAATATATTACCATTAATCAGCTTGTTATTACAGAGGTCTGAATTCTTTCTTTGAAAATCTATGTAAATATACAACAGTTTCTTCCTTTAGATTGTCGATAATCACCAAGCCTTAGCTAAAAAGATACAGCTTCGATGACCCATAGTGTTCAGAATTAATTCGTTACTAACGCGGAGTGATGGTTTTCGGATTGATCGTAAATGAAGTAAAAGTCAAGGCCCGAATATGATTTGGCAAACAGATCGCCAAGCTCTGTGGTTTGAGAAAAAGCCACTCTGTCTTTCGGAAGTAATGTTCCATAAATAAACGTTTTCCTGATAAAAATGAAGCGTTTAGAAAAGGTTTAGAAATAATTCGGAGATAAAAAAACAAATAAGAAAAAGCCCAATGCATTATTTTTCAATAAAGTTATATTTTCACAAACCTCATAGCGTCTGCCATTCCCTTGGCGATACCACGCCGTTGATCTGACGCTTTAACCCATATTCTACTTATCCCAATGAGCGGCAATGATCTATTACACGTTAGTACCTTGATTATAAACACTCTTTATTGAAAAAAATATCTAGTGGCACCATACATTTTTGGCTGTAGCTGAAAGCTAAAGTGATTTTGTGATGATGATGAATTAACTACGTGCATAGTTTCAGAACTATTTGTGAATTGCTTCTTATACACAGTAGCATGCTCAAGTATCTGTTCTGCAAACAAACACCCCAAAATGTCACCATTCTTTGAAAGGTACAAATAAATCTATTTAATTTTTAGAGAAAATATATATTAAATTTAGAGCCAATTATAAAAAAATGGAAAAATATAATTATTACTGATTTATCTGATCCAATGAAATAAGCTTGGTCAAATAATATTGACCCCAAATGCATATTTGCGTAGTTTAAAGTAGATAAAGCTCTCTTTTTGAAACAATCCTTTGAATCTCCTCTTATTCTGAGTATTTTTTCTAAAAATAAAATTATTATTATCAATTCTTTGTCATTAAAATGAATAATAGATAAGGTTTACCATTCGAAAAATTTGGGATATCAATCACTGATATTCCATTTTTTTCTACGTCTTGCCGAAAAAGCTTTGCTTCAATAAGCTTTGCTGGCCACCTGGTTACAAAACCATGGTCTTCAACCAACTGTAAATATCGTTTGTGGAATTTTTCGTGTTTAGAAATCGAATCAGGGTCACTTGATGCGTATTTCATTTTACAGGTAATACAATCGGCAAGAATAGTTCTCCTGGGATCACCATTAAACTCGGAATTGTTTTGCTTTCGAATTTTTTTATTGCCAGTGACTGTAGATGTATGAAACAATTTTCTTTTACCAGTTCTTGATTTCAGATTGTTAAACAATCCACTCCCATTCTGAAATTTTATTGTAATTGAAGCGTCCAAGCTCAATTTAGTTCTTTCTCTTCCAACAATATTGCATCTTGTACTTGATATGGAATCAAAATCTGTATTTTTTGAAATTGTAGCAGCATCAATATTTCTCGGTTCGAGAGTTTTGCTTCTAAAAAAAAATATTTACAATGATTTTATAAGAGCCGGTTAGAAACAATATTTTACAAAATAAAACGGATTGAGCTCCTGGATAACTTACATTTGGTTATCGGGATTTAAGAATCTTGATTTATCTAAAAAGTTTAAATGATAGATATACCTTTATTTTTCTGTTACTAAATCAATTTAAACTTCCTTAAATACCTAATTCCGAATCGAACTCCTTGCAACTTCTTATACCAACCATATATTCCGATTTCATTTCTTTAGAACAGCTTTCGATTATATCTCTATGTGTAAATTTCTCGCCGTAATAATTATTTTTATTGGAGTGGCTTCTCTTTACGGTTTGAACTTTTAATTGAGGGGCTGTGTGCAAAATAATACAAAAGACGGATAAAAAAAAGTAAATTTTGGCTTATTGATATCAATTCAAAAGGGGTATGCAGTTGCATATATGAGTATAGTACATTTTCAATACCTGTGGGATCTGTACGAAGAGAGTTTGCTTTTCCATACTTAATAACCCTTCCCCTCCTATACGTAATAATGGTATCTGACATTCTCTGCGCTAATTAAAAGGTGTTATACAACTTTTAAGTTTTCTATAAAAAAGTTTAAGGTATTTTGACCACAACTAATGTTACGTTAAATGGGCGTATCGAAGATATGTATTGTGAGGAAAACTTAGTTCCCGAGCTAATAATGCGAACCTTAAGCCAAATTTAAGGCCTAGATATTATTTATAAATTTGGTTAGCTGTGATTAAGATGTGGTTGTAAACATTGGTAGTACAATACTTCTCTTTGATTCATTATTCCCGCTGAGAATGTGTATAAAAAATTAAAAAATAACTCCATATTAGTGCGTGTAGCCTTATTTATTCGTTAAATTTTCAAATCGGCTCCTTTCAGAATATATAATTGGCTCGATTTGTTGTGACTTAAACCATCAGTCTACTCCCTGTCGACTAATTAGTCAGTTTTGCTTATAGGCCAAAATAAAATACACGAATAGATAGATAAATAGCAACTTTTGTTTTTGATTATTTACGAGATTATTTTTGAAAGCAGGCACTTTACTATTTAAGTTATCTAATAAATTTCAACTAGTTATAGAATTCGGCTAATTTGTCTGGTTCGGCCACTCTATGCTCTATTCAACTATTCAACCATTCAACTACTGTATGTATCTTCATACTAAATGTTAACGCCAACCTATAACTGCCAGAAAAAGTAAAGTGAAATTCAGCTATTTTTTTTGGGAAAAAACAATAATATACACCAATGATCGTGCTATTTTTTCCAAATTCAAAAATCAAGACAAAAAAGACTTTAATTGATTATGCATTTTCACAGAGAAAATTATACACACCCCTATACGTAGATACTTATCACACCCATAAAATACCTATTTTTTGGTATCTTTTAATGCTAACTTTTTTATTTCTTTCCAGTAGGTCTATCCGATTACAATTTTTCCTATGGTTAATCGTATATATTCACTAAAAATGTTTTGGAGAAAATCTAGGTTTATATTAAAACAATTAAACCATCAGAGCTCTGAAGTTCTTTTCAGATTTGGATAGAGATGGGAATAATGTAAAGCCAATAAGTGAGCTGCACTAACATTGCAGATTGGTGTTTATGAAATCATTTTTATAGCAGACAAAATACAGCAAAGATTGGAAATATCTGCTATATAATGAACTGCATATGTATAATAAGATTACTCGGAAGGCAAGTTATAAAAAATATATAAACTTCAAACATGGTATATTTATCTTTATTGTTTTATTTAAGGGAAAAACAAGAATTTTGTTTATTTTATTATTCATATCCCTTTTTGAAAGTTTTGAAGAACGTATTCACATGCATTTTTTAAATCCTTAATACAATTAATAGATATTAATCAGCTTCAGAAATATGGATTTTTTTATAATACCGGCTCTTAAGTAATCGCTGTGTATTATAAAATAAAGTCATTGCTCTACTAATATCCTCTTTTGGTAGAACAATCATTTTAAGTGAAAGTTAGCATAAACCAATTTAGCGAACGAAAACATTAACCAGAATTAAAAATATAAAAAATCTGCTTATGGATTATAAATAAGATAAAATTAAGTTGGTTTTATTTTATTTTTAAAACTTATTCTCCCAAGAAAAAGTTATAGTGTAAGCTAAATGCTTAAATAAGAGTTTAAAAAATAATCTATCATTGGACAGTGAAGAGATATCTGAAATATTTGGAAAATTAAAGATGGTGAATAAGCCATGAAATCAAAACTTTAGTTTGAAAGTTTCTAAACATGAAATCAGTATTTACTTATACTAATAGTTGTATTGTTCAAGAAAGAATGCCAATTAATCAATTTGGATTTTTTATTGAAATGGGATATTTTTATTATATAACAAAATAGTGATCAAATCTAAATATTTAAATAAAAAAAAGTGTGAATATGAATTTAAATATCAAATTTATGCATTATTGGGTCAAAATTGGATTTTCAGTCTCGCTTTCATTTCATTTTTCATACATTCACAACTTTTTGATTATTTTTCGTTTTCTATATATATTTTTTTTAAGTTTTGCTATTTACAGCTCACAAATTTGTCGATATATGAGCCTACGATTATCTATAGTCTTAATTAAATGTGGTTCGAAAAATTCCAAGTGAAACTCAATCTATATATAATATTTAAATATCATGCAAATTTTGGTGATTATATTTTAACACTCCATCCATAATTTAAGGAATTATCTTTAAAAATATTAGAAAATATTCATGATGGCGCATTAAGAAGTTTACAAAAGAAAAATGTAAGAATTCTCTCAAAAAAAAAGACTCTATGAGATTTTAATTATTTGATATAACTATATTTCCATAATAGGAATCCTATCAGCTCAGTTATTTTATTCTATGTAGATCTAAAATAAAAATATGTATTGATTTTTAATATCAAAAATTGTCGCATTTCACTTTAAATTTTTTGATAATCCATTGGAAAAAAATTCAATATTAGTAAAAATAGTCCAAAAATAGTATTTTCACAAATAACTTAGTCTAAAATTATCAATTTGTTAGAAAGAAACACAAAATGGCTGAACTATAATAAATTATTCTAAATTTACAGTTTAAAAATAATTGTTTAGTATTAAGCTCACATTAATTTTAGAAAATTTCCTTATTTTTTATCTAGGAAATTTCTCTGATATCATTACAATTTGGTATATTTTTATGATATTAATTAAGTTTTTAAATTGATTAATAATTAATCCCATTAATTGAATGAGTTATGTAAAACCTAGCCAACTTATAAATTTATATACCATATCCTTCTTTCAATAATGTGGATTTCCGAACATTTTTTCAATAAATTATGGGCTGTTTGGCATTCGGTTATCCTTTTCCTGATTCAAAAATATGTTAAACTCCTATTCCTCAAGACTAGATTTTTCTTTTTGATAGATACGTTATTAACCCGTCTAAAAAATTCAAAAAAAAACTTTTTTCTTTTTTTAGGTTGAAAAAACATCTATTAAATATTGGTAATTAAGATATTAAAAATTTTCGAGAAAAAAATGACGACTAATTCAGTGTTATTATATATCGGCATA
>LSSL01000828.1:12811-22829 GCA_001953115.1 Smittium mucronatum | reverse complement strand
TATTATTTTGAAATTCCAGTTTTAATGAATAGCAATTTCGTTGTAACTTAGGTAAACAAATTCACTAATTTTTTTAAAATCATACATAGTTATTAACCAAATTGTAATAATTGTAAAATAAAAGTACAATATTTTTGAAAAAAAGCTTCTGTTTTTCTATAAATATGATTTATAATATAAAGCACAATTTGCGATAATAAATGCATATATTATCTATTGAATATTCCATAAAGTAAATTATTAAGTAAACTATCGAAATAAAATTTTTGTGTAAAATTTTTATATTAAGAAAACTCCAAACTATCAATAGATAAAACGATGTGATTACTAAATTCTCATATTATAATATATATATATATATATAGTTTTTTTCTAGGTTTAGATGATTATTTTGGGGATTTCTCGTTTTGAAATTGGGATAAAAGTATTTGTGCTGCAAAGTTAACCAACCGAAAAAATCAAAAAAGACTCGGAAATTTTATTAAAATGTAATCGAAGCTTTGCAACAGCTGTGAATTGAACTTATCATATTTTTTTTTGGAGAACATATATATATGTTTAAAAAAAAGAAACGATATAAATTAATTTATAAATTCAAACTTGTGTAAATAGTTAGTTATTGCAGCTTAATAAAGGAATTATATGTATAAAGCAAAAAATAAGCTGGATAATTCCATAAAGATCCTTTATCAGAAAATCATACATTGGCTATCTAATTCTAAAAAAATATAAATATAAATGAAGTCTAGAAAGACAACCCTCGATAATTCGGAAGTTTTCTTTTGAAAATAAATATTTTTTCTGAAAATCTTTGTGTATTTTTTTAACTATGAATATTATTATTGTTTTATATTAACCTGTGATATATCATAAATACTCATTATCATACCTTTTTGTAAACAATTTATGGTATTTATCCCAAAATCGATAAGAAAACATTTCATTCTAAACCAAAACTTTTAATGCATTGATTGATTAACTAGATTTTCATCTAATTTTATATTAAAATATCGAATTTTACGTGAGATATAGAATATTTAAACTTTATCCATTTAATAAAATAAAAAGATTGTATTAAAAAACTTATAAAAAAATTTTTTTCAAAAAAATCTACAAAATTTGGTTAATAATTTTTTCATCCTATAGAGTTCAAAACTATATTAATGATACATAAACAAAATATAAGGTTTATTTCGTGATTAATTTTACATGATTAAAATTTTAGATTAAATCAACAAGAGAATCTTATCAAGTTAGATTATGTTAAAAATAAAATAAAATTAGAAGAGATTTATTTATTATAAAGACCATTATTATTAATAAAAATATAAAATATTAGCTATAAATCTTAAATTAGGGCTAAAAAATATACAGATATTGAGAAATTGACTTAAATAAAATTAATTTTAAAATTTTCGTTTCTGGGGTAAACATTTAATAATAAAAATTATTTTACATATATTATAAATTTTTATTAAACCCATAGTACTAATAAAATTTCAATTAGTTAATGAAAAGGACTGCTTAATCATGGCACATCTTTTTAAGAACTCCTGGAATAAAAGTTTTCTGTTAAAAAAGGTGACATACAGTTTTATTTTTATTTTTTCATGAAATATATAAATTCTTTCTTTAGTTTTGTATAATTATTTTAGTGTAAAATTAAAATAAAATAGCAAAACTTTAATATATATATATATATTTCAATTACATGAATGGAAATTTGCGATTTATATAACTATAATCTGACGAAATAACAAAAAAAAGCTTATAATTAAAATTTACATATTTTTACAGATTTTCTTGATAATATAGAAAATATATAGTGATTTAATGTGGCTATTAAAAATGTTATTTTATAAATCATTTTAAAACCTATGAAATAGGATAATCTTCTAGATAAATGTATAATATTTTTATCTCATTTAAATTTAAAAAAATTATAATATCAGTAAAAATGTCTAGAAAAATTCTAAAATTCCAAAATAAATAACAAAATAAAAATTTCGATAATTTCGAAAAAACCTGTTTATTTTTCTATAACAAAGGGTGTTTAAAAATTACACAAAATCCTAAAATTTATTTTGAAGCTATCATTTAGAATCAGTAATTGTATAAATATTCATACTATTTCAACGCCATTTGTAAAGCTCATTTTTTTCTAAAAATAAACTAATCGATTAATATATTCAAGTTATTTTAAATTTGAAACTTATAAAAAATAATAAATATATGATCCATAATTAAAAACAAAATTGTGCATAGAATTTGAACTGATTTTCGAAAGGTATTTTCACTTCTTAATAAAACGGTTTTATTTAATATTTTGGATAAATGTATTTATATTTATTTAATTATTATTTTGGTTTAAAATTTTTTAAATATAATAAATAAAGTATTTTTTTCTTTTTCACTTATATAATGTAAAATAATCATCGGAATAAATGTAATAGAGAAATTAATAATAAAAAATGTAATTATTTGAATTTTTTTATTAAAATTTCGAACCTATAATCTTCACAAATGATAAAAAATATAGAATAATAAATGATAAAGTTACATGAATATATATATATGAATATATGGAAGTGATTATTTCTATCGCTCTTGATAAAATTCAGTAAAATATGATATATATATCAGGTTTTCAGATTTTAATATGAAAATTTTTTCGTAAAAATATTATACTGAAGTAAAGATTAATGAAAAGAATGTGAAATGATGATAAATAAACATTTCTAAAGAAAAAAAAAGTAAAAATAAAGATTTTTTATTTGTATAAAAAGACTCCTAAAATGTTATTAACTGATAAAAGAAGATTGGAGCTGATTTATAAAAGCTTGATTTTGTCTTAATTATATAAATTTAATCTTAAAAAGCATAAAATTGAAAAATAAGTGGGAAAATTTTATTTAAAAATAGCACAATATAGTGACACACCACCCCCAAAGTTTTTCAATAAAAAAATTATAATATTTTTTTCTCTAAGAGCTTTTAATTATTATCAAAAAAGGATAAAAAGTTAATAAAAATAAAAATTCAAAAGGCATCAAAAAAATTATAAATTTTTTTAATATCCTTTTATAACCATTAAAAAAGACCTCTTTATCAAGAGTAATGTTAAAAATCATAATTAGAAATAAAAATTTAAAAAGCCCCACCGATTATGTAATAAAGCTTCAACAAAACGCTCAAGAACTATGCCTCGCTAAATCAAACTCTTAAATGCTTAAAGACCATACGAGGAGGCATGGAGTAACCTCAAACCCCAATATTATTAAACTTGGATATTACTAAGAGCCAATTTAATAAATTTGAAGCATTAAAACAATTTTTAAATTTGAGTCGGACTAACGAGCGAATATAGGAATAGCACATATATATTATATATATATAATTTTTTAAATTTATCTAAATTTTTTTTTTAAAAAATATTTATATAAGAAGCTAGGGGGAAAAAAAGTGTAATTAAAGAAAGTGAATATTTATTTAAGGATAAATAATATTAATAATCAAAAAAATTAAAAAAGAAAATCCCCCATACTTAACATAAAAAAATCGCAAATTTTTTTTATTAAATTAAAAAAAATAAATTAAAATGATCTTTTTTTATAAATATCTTTGAAATAATGTCTCTGATTTCATTATTATTGCAGCGATAAAAACTAAAACCCCAGTTTTCATTTTCCTTTGTTCGGTATATAAATTATATTAGACCAAACTTAAACATAATTTTAAAAATGTAAAGAAAATTATATGGTGAAAACAAAGAAAAAGCTAACCCACCAGAGGAATTTAACTTAATAAAAAACACTATCAAAAAGTATTTTTAAATAAAAACAAGCTACTTTTGTTTGAAAAAAGTTAAAAAAACGAATAGTAACAATTTTTTTAAATTAAAAGTCGGATTGAATCATTCGTAATTAGTTTCAAGCTTATTTTATTCTAAAAAAAATTTCAAGCTATTTTAATTTTAATAATTTTAAATTGATATTTTTTTTTTCAGTCATTTTATATTTAAAAATAAGATAATAAAATATTACTAGAGAATAAAAAAATAAAGTCCAGTTTATTGAGTCACCACTTATTAGCTAAATGTATTTATTTATCTATGGGTTGATCAAGACAATTTTTTTTTACTTGAATAAACAAGTAACCAGAATTCAAATTTGATTATTCAAATATTATTTAACGATTTAAAAATTTTTTGGATTTGTATTTCGACCATTCTTGCATCATTTGAACAGAAATACCATATTAAAGTATGTATTAATTCAATAAAACTCTAAAAACTTTAAAAATTATTTTTAATATCAAATAAAAGATTATGGTTGATTTATATTTCAATAATTTAAGGAACTGAAAAATAACATCAATTAAAAATTAATTTTAAATGATATATTATGCATTTAAAAAATATGGAAAATAAATTGGAGGAATTTAATGTGTCTTAAACGCAAAAAAACCCACAATAAAAATTGCATTATATATCTTTAAAATGGTTTTTGTTTTAAATAATCAATAAATAAATTTAAAAAAATATAAAAAAATATTAAGATAATATTAAATGAAAAGATTTCAAATTTGTGTGAAGACCGAAATTAACGTTGAAGGAAAATTACCAAACTTATTTTTAAAAGTATAAATTTAAATTTTTAAGTAGCAAATTTTATTTTATTTTATTAAAAAACAAATATATGTATATATATATTTCCATTAAACTAAACTGAGAAAACAATCGCTTCACAAATTACCAAATAATTCAAACATTTGTTTGATTTAAGTTCCTTTTATCTCTTTTTTTATTTTGAATAATTGAAGGATGTTTTTTACATGGATGATTATTATAAATTTAAAAGAAGTTCTTGTTTGATATTTTTTATTTTAGAGTATTAAATTATTTAAAAAACTCACTCATTTAAAGTTTTTTAAAAACACATTTCCTGTTAATTTAAGTTATCTTGTAATCGATTTTTTGAATTCTTTTATGAAATAAATTGTATTTAAAGCTGTAGGAATAAAAATCACCGATTCAAAAAAAAAAAACCACGGGTATCATAGATCAAAGTTTATTAAAAATATAATGTGGAGCAGTACTGAATATTCTTTTTGGAGAGCAAGAAGGGGATAAAAAGTTTTTTATTTTTTTAAAAGCTTGATAAATAGGGAATTTTGAGCAATAAAATCTTGTATCAAACCATGAAAAACTAACAAGCTATCTACAATACTAAAAAAAAATTTGACAGAAATTCGCCAAAAAAAAAAAAAAATCAAACTCGAAAATTCCTACATGTGTTGACCCATATTTTTTTGGCTTAAATTTGGTATAAATTATTTTAGTTATCCTTTATGTTACTGTAGTGTATAGGATAAATACTATTCTCATTTGACTATATATTGAGGGATATTGAATGAAGGCGAAATTTAAGAGTTTTTTTTAGTCATAAAAGCAATCTAAAATATTAAAAAAGGTGGAATTATTGGCAAAATTATATGTATTGGGGTTTATTATTATTTTTTTTGTTTTAAAAAATGTGAGGTTAGTAGTGAGATATAATTTAGTTTATTTTTTTATTTTTTATCGCATAAATTTATTTTCTTTAAACTATATATTTCTATATTATATCCATGTAAATTATCAAAAAAAAAAAAAAAAAAAACTACTTTAAAAAGCTAGATACTTTTTAATACCACAGGTTTTTGCTATTTCTGATTAACAGGCTTTACTTTGATTTAGACCCGTATGTTGATATGGTTTTATTTCATTTTTTCTCAATGAAAACAAAGATAAAATCTAGTTTTTTGTGTAGCATCAAGAATATTATTTGAAAAAAATATTTTAGAATAAACTACGAAATTTTTCAAAAGAAAAAAAAACAATAAATTTGAGTTTAAAGAGGTTTATAATATTCGAGAATGTGATATTTGTAATAAAAAGTTTTGAAAAGTGATTTATTTTGAAATGAAAATTTCATAATACTTTAAATTTTTTTAAAAAACAACAAATAAAGTTTGAAAAGCTAAGCCACTCACATATACACCTCTTTTTTCTATTAAAGGCAATAAAAGTCGTTGCGTCATCTGGACTAAATATATTTAATTTATTTTGCCCATATATTTTATTTCGAATCCCAAGATTTTTCGAACAATAACCTTTTAATTTTATTTATAGCATATTGAATATACGATAGTTTTTTACAAGTTAACTGACGCATGACTTTTCCCAATTTTTTTAAAAAGTAGTAAAAGAAGAGAACTTTGATTATTAGAGTGTTGATTTTTTGGACAATTAGATTTTGATTCATTGCAAGATATCAATATATATATATATACTGGAAATACGATTTTAAAAAGATATATTGATTTCACTTTTAGAAAAGAGATGAATTAGTCGATTAGTTTTATAGAGGGTTTTCTGATATTTTATTTTATTCAAAATGCTGGAATATTTATATATTTAGGCCGAGATATATATTTTGAGGACATCTAGACAATATTCGCCTACTAAAAATAAATACAGGCTTTTATTCTACCAATTTGTAAGTTCGAAAATTCTCTATTTTCAAGCGAAATATCCCAAGAAATAATACAGAGTTTTTTTTTAATACATATACATATACTAGATTTATTTCGATAAAGATGAAGAATAATATTAAATGATGATTATAAATATTTAAATAATAAAAAGAATATATTTTGAAAAGTGTAATCAGATATATATATATATAATATATAATTTTTTGCAGAAATGAGGAAATAGCAAGTTTATCTCCGTAAACATGAATTCCCGATATACAAGAGTATAGGGCTATAATGTATAGTATTCACATACAGCGAGTTTATATATGAATAGATATAATTTTTAACAAAGCTTTTACAACAATACTTTTTTTATAAAAGATAAAAGCGAAAAAAAATCTAGATTCACGCTTTTGATACTGTATTTAATTAAATATTCAGTTCTATAGCCCCTACTAAGCCCCAAAAATCGAAATCGAGAAAAGTACAATGATGTGATACGTTTGTGATTGGTGTGGGAGTGCGGGAGAAGGATCAAGTGAGGATGGGAGAGGTCGGGGATGAGGTTATGTTTTGTATATAGTCTGTTTTAGTTAAAAATCATTAGAGAACAGATTTTTTCGGGGTTTATTTATTGCTTTATTCTGAATTACAAACATGAATTTCAGGTTTTATGAAAAAAACTCAAAATCTACATTGAATCTTTATGCCTTTAAATAATAACAAACTCAATAGTAATAAAAAAAAACGATCCCAATGTATGGGGAATATATATATATAATTATATATATCGACGATATAAAAATTTCCAGCAATATTAAATAAAAGGATGAGGCTGCGCGTATCTGTTCAATAAGGATAAAAGGAAAAGGAATTTATCTTTTCACCTCTCAAATAAAATCCTAGAAAAAAGTTGATCGTAGCTTACAAGCATATTAATAAAAAAGAGTTTCCTCGAAACAAAAAATATTGTAAATATATACCCGTGTATCTCACAGATTAATTACAAGTTAGTAGCGAAGGTTCATCGATTAGGAAAAAAGACGGGTAATAAAATTGCGATTATACACCGATTTTGCAGAGAATTGGGTTGCAGCTTCAAGTAATGTAGTATATGAGAGTGCCTGGACTCTATGAAAAGGAGAATTTTGTCCATTACACACACTTTTTTTTTTTTTTTTTAAAAAATAAAATAAATTTTTTTTTCACAATAAACTATATTAATTGAAAAAGTAAATGGAATTGCGAGTTTTTTTTTAAAAAAAATGGAATATAAGCAGAGAAAAAAAAAAGGCAATATCGAGAACTCTGAAAAAAAAAAACGGTTTGGATAACAAAATTCGAATTTTTTTTTTATTAATAAATAAAAAGAGAAAAAGGGGGGGGGGTTTAAATTTTTTTTTTTCAATACTGTTCTCCTCACCTCCCCTCTCCCATTCTTTTATGAAAAAGTAGATTCTATAAATGATTTTATAATTGAAATTAATATAATATCTCGCGTTATATACTTTTCTGATTCTAAAGCCGAAAATGCTCGAAATTATGCACTAATTCCAATATTTTGAAAAAACCAAATTTAAATTATTTTTTTTTTAAAAAAAGGATTAAAAGGAAACCGCAAAAAACAAGAGGTGATTGGGATGATGAGGGGAGAAGGGTGATGAGGTGATTAAATGTTCATATTTGCGATATCAATATCGGACTCTTCGAGGAGACCCATGGATGCTTTAAGGTACTTGTTGCCGATTCCGTCCGAACTAAACTGCTGCCTCCAAATACACTCTCTAGCGAAAACAGATTTGCCAATTTCGCAATTGTTGGGGCAGGTATAGACTAAAAGAGTGCCCCAATCGATTCCAGCTGCGATATCGGACGATGGAATTTCGAGGTAGTTCAAGAGTTGGGGCATTACTTGGAACTCGAATGTTCGAGTTGCTGAACATAGCTCGCAGTTTGGGATTGAGGATTCGGTGGGTTTGCCCGAATCGCTGGCGAATAGTGGCGGTGCGTCGTCATCGAAATCGGGGTTGCGGCTGTAGCGGATGATTTGGTCTTGGTTGAACGAAATCCGGCTTTGGAACTGGAGGAACTGGGCGTCGACATCAACGTGAGAATCTTCCAAAGTCTCCTTATTGTCTGGTTCCACTGGCACCAAGGCTAATTTAGCAGATATATTTTAGGTCAAATACACTCGTTAATAATTTTACAACACAAATGATTATTAGTTTTTTTTATTATGGCGGCAAAGTGGTTTGTAATTTCTCGCATTTTTTAAAATCAGGATTTGGATGCGATAAGTTCCGCAAAGAAAAAAAGAAAAATTTAAATATTTATTAAAAGATGAGGGTATTACCATTTTCAGGAACTTGTACTGAATCGATTTCAGTTTCGTCAACTAGCTCTTCAGGTTCAGAAACAATTTCGTACTCTTTAAACAAAAACTAAACACGCAATAAAAATAAAATATAGCTGTGGAAATGCAGAAATTAAATAAAAGCGATTACGTTCATGGCTTTAGAATCAATATCAGAACCACAATCCGATTTATGGTTTCCTTTCGTCCAGTCGACGATTTGGTGGTCTTTAGAGCAGTAAAATTTTTTGTGGCATTTACTACAGCTGAAATTCCCTAGCAACCCGCAAACACAGCACTGAACTCCATCTATTCCCATTTTAGATTTTTTTTTTAAAAGAAAAAATATAAAAAATTGAGCACAGAGAAAAGAGATGTTGTAATAAAGTCCTCTGTCTAAACATAATAAGTAACTAGAACATTTATAGAAAAAAAACCAACCTTTGATTCCTGGATTTTTAAAGTAGGAAGGCGTTTCGGAATTAGACTCTTCGTATTTATACTCTTCGCCAACACTGATGTTTTTTCCACTAGACGCTTTTATAGGTTGTTCAACACTATCTAATTCGGGAGAGTCTTCAGAAATATAGTATTTGTTGTTTTTTGGAAGTTGGGATCTGTATACCGACATACTAATTACCCCTCCCCCCACAATAAAAAAGTAAAAAATATAATAAATATAACAAAGAAAATTGCAAAAAGAGAAAAAAAATGTATAGACAGTAATATACCATTCGCTGAATCTTCCTCTATGACATTTGGAGTCCCGGCAAATATAAATGTAAATCACTCGATGATAAGCTTCTTCTGGATAATCTTCAGGCGCGTATAACTATATTATAAAATAACCATTACAAATTTTTTTTATATTTTTTTTGCAAGAAAAAAGAGGTAAAGGGGGATGGGTAGTAGCACATAAATGGTAATTTGATATTACCTGGAGCAAAAGAATCATGGGCGAATTGCAGTTTTCGCACGTTACTAATTTGGAATTCAAAGGCTTTGTGTAATCCAGCCATACCTACCAAAATTGCCGAAAATATAATTAATCAGAATTTCGAAAAAAAAAATCAGGTTATTCTTGCGCGCACAGAAATAAAAAAAGAGGAGCTCTTGATAATAATAAAAAAAAAAAAAAAAAAAAAA
>LSSL01000828.1:0-12365 GCA_001953115.1 Smittium mucronatum | reverse complement strand
TAATAAAAAAAAAAAAAAAAAAAAAGTCAAATTGATACAATGAAAGAATTTTTTATTTTTTACCGGAAAACCACCAATTTTGCTGTCAAAGACAGTGGCTTTTACTCCATCCTCAAACTCATCGGCATACCCCAGAATCGATACGGGCTCGTCGTACTCGTCCATGAACACAATCTCCGTACCAAAAAAAAGCTGAAAAATTTACCAAGCTTGGATAAAAAAAAAAATAAAACAACTTTCAGGTCAATTTTCTAACCTAGCTAAAAAAAAAGGTTAATAGCAGTTTTTGATTTAATTTCTTGCGTTTTTGGTGGAAAATAATTGCTAGTTTTGTTACAAAAAAAAAAGTAAAAAATTAAAAATCAAATCGATCAGCAAAATATACAGCGAATAAAATCAAATTCTCGCCTCTTTTTTTTTTCCTTGCTAAAAGGTATAGCCAATTATTAGCGATTGTTTTTTCCAACAACTCTAAAATTCAACTGGTTGGCTATTTTTTTCGCTTTTTGCGGTAATAGAATAATTCCGTATAAAGTGAAAAGATTTACGTTGAGATATGGAGGAGAGAAGCAAGGCGGTGTTTGCAGCCATATGTTTTTTGTTGTTTTGAAATGTAAACCATCTCTTTTCACCTATCCATACCAGCTCTTTTTTACCAGATGGAGGAGAAAGGGCTGTTAAGGATACATCACTTGAAATTTATAGTGTCCGAAAAATAAAATCAAATTGATTCCATTATCACTTTTATACACACCATTGCCATTTAATAACAATAAAAGCACTTTTTCTAATCTACTCGAGATGTAATTGCATTTTTTCTGCGAGTATAAATTTTTAATTACTAAATTTGCAAATACTACTATTACGCAAAATAAAATAAATTATTGCTATACCATATGGTAGTTTAAAGATCGTACTGAACTAATATACAAATATTAAACTTTTACTAGTCCTAATTTTGATCTTTATCTAATCAAAGACCACAAAAAAGAAAGGAAAAAAAACTCCATAATTAAATTTTCTTTTTAAAAAACTAATCGGCAGTTTCAGCACTATAAGGTATTATTACCAAATAAATTCCGATTATTATTATTTTAAAAGTGGGTCAGGAACGATTCTACGGCTTCCTTAAGAATCGGAAGCTGGTAAAAATTAGCTATATTTTCTAAAAGCTGTAGCTGGTATTTCGCAGTCTTTAGAGATATCAAATAGTTTTGGAATGTGTTGTTGTTGCAGTCCCCGCAATAATTCGACAAATTATCCGATTTAATCATCAGGCAGGCATTGCACACTAAATCTTGTTGCTGGTACTGCAAAATCATGTTTGATGCCAGAGATATCAGCATCTCCTGGATCACCACCTTATTGTACCCGTTTCCACATACCTGGCAGTTCCAGCTGTTCGTGCTAGACACGATCGCTGGATCGTGTGTCAGATTCAAGTCGCTACAGCTGTGACACTGCCCACACGCCATCTGTCTCAAGACAATCGAGTTCTTGCAGGACCCACTCGCATTGCTGAATGATTCCGCTGAAAATTCGCTAACCCCTATTAATTTCAGCAAATTCTTTCTCAACATTCTTGAATTTTTCGAAAACGTGAATATCTCGTTATATTCTCCATGATTTTCATCTCCAATTTCGTTCTTGTTTTTCGATTTCCCTTTCAAATATCTGTTCTTGTTCTTGATACTCTCAATATCCGCATGGATATTCCCAGTAGATGCTGTGGACTCTTCATACGCGAATATTATAACTAATCCCTTAATAAATTCAAGCACTGGGTTCGTTCTTTTGCGCTCTGATGGTAAAATTCCCGGAAGCAATGGAAACTTGCTGTTTGGGTTATCATTACTCTCTCCGTCGCAAAGTGATTGGATCTGGGGAATCAGCTGTAGAGCTCTCCTAGAATACTTTCTCCCTATAAGCTGATAATAAAATTCTTTGGGCTCTAGTTTCGAGACTTGGTTAATGTATTCGCTAGTTTCTCCATCATCGTGGTCTTTGGGTTTGGATTTATCTGCTCCAAAGTAATTGATTCGATCCGACTCCTTGTTTTTGATATCATAGTATTGGTAGCACTCATATATAAATTCAGCCACAATTGATTCAAAGTATTCATGAAATGCTAGCGGCAGCGAGTCTTTAATACTCCATAACATTTCAATTCTTTCATTAGCGTCTTCGTCTTCATCTACTTTTTCAGCACCTGTTATTTCTTTATTATCCCCATTTACACCCAAATTCTCCCTATCATCAGGAATTAGCGTTGAAACCCCCCCAAAGTTTACTTCGTCTATCCAAATAAGCTGTTTCCAAAACATTTTTGGCACCATAGTTATTTTCTCGAAAGGTAATTGTTTTTTTATTGCACCTATTAAATAAACTGTAAATGCCACCGATGACTCAATGTTCTTTTTTTTTGTCATCAAAACCAGTTTGCTACTATTCGCAAATATTGATTTGGCTCCCAACCTAACAATCTCATGTTGCAAAAATATAAAACATTTTTTCATCAACGAAAAAATAGTTGAAACCAACACTGGATCATACAACCTCGAATTCGGCTGAGTTATCCATCGGTAGAAATCCTTTATAATAAATTCTCCATATCCAGCACGATTATCCACATATCCTATCCTTGAATCCTTTTGAGAATATTTTCGTAATTCTTTATTGGAATTATACTCAGGAATGCAGCTTTTCAAAAAGCTCCTCAATACTTGAAAAGTGCTCTGTGATATCTGATTGCTAGATAGTATAGATGGATTGCCCACTACCACATCAACATCTAAATCCTCCTTGTCATCATCCCCAACTTTAAGTGTCCCACTTTGTATATGAGTCGTTTTGGTACGCTTTTTGTTTTCTAATTTTTCATCGGCTACAAAAGTATCAGGATCGGTATTTGACCCATCTAATTCAAGCAAATATGCCGATTGCAATACCGAATTTACAGCCAAATTATCCATCTCAATTTCAACGCACATAGAATGGTAGCTACCAGGTTCGCTTAAATACAATCCATTATCGTTTTGCAAATTGCTCTTCTTTCCTAATTCCTGGTTCTCATTTTTATCCAGACTTTCCGTTTCCATAAAAAGATACCCTGTTTCATCCTCTTCTCTACCTCCCAGATCTGGAAATTTCGATGTACTCCACCATAACACGTGTTTATTGGAAATCAATTGTCTGGCAAAGGTAACGTCGCTCAAAAAAGTAGACGGGTCTTCCATTGGGATATTGGCCATTGGAATATCTCCATATTCCGACATAAACATCCTCTCGTTTAAATAAATACTTGAGCTCAGTAGTCGAGATATCATAACCTTTGATGATCCTAGATGCCAATTAAAATTAGGAATACCAGAGTTTGTTGACGCTGTTGTTTTATCCTGTTCATTTACCGATATTGGAATATTGGGAAATTCCTCTAAAATCCTTACATTTTTTACCAAGTCTGAAAATGGCGATATACTATAATGAGCAATCATAGTGGGTTTATTGCTATTATTCGATAAATATTTTGATAATACACTTTGTAGATGTGTATACACTTTTTGAATAGATCCGGTAACCGTTATTTCGAAATCCATTTCCTCATTACACGAGTAAGATAGCTTGTTTTTATCTAAAGATGCCAGTCCATCGGCGTAATATTTTTTGATGTTTCTTATTTGTTGCATTACGTTCTGCTTGTCTGAATCTACCCCGTAAACGTTTCCAGTTGATAGTCCCGGGAAAATAACGGATATGAGAGCACGAGGATTCTTGTTTGTTCCTGGAAACACGGAATAATAGATAAATATGAAATCTACGCTCTCCTTCACAAATTTGGAAAATTTAGGAGCAGATAAAAGCGAAAAAGGCCTTTGATGGGTAAGGTTATCGTCGATACCATATGTCTGAAGTTTGAATTTGTGAGCAAGTTCAGGGTTTGATTCCGATCCTCTTTGAGATACAAGTTCAAACAAATCAATGGATTCAAGATTAGGGTTACTTAGTTTTTCAACAGTGGAAGGTTTGTGATCAATAGAAATAACTGACCCTAATTGTATAATAGCTCGTTCTAAAGGAGAAATTTTCGTTTCGAAAACTCCCAGAATATCAGGGTGAGCAAAAAATGATTCCCATGTAGATAAATTATTCAGATATTCAGCTTCTGAGACTTTACATTGGTAAAGATAATACTGAGAGGATTGCTGCGGCGATTTCTTTTTAAGATTTTCAAAGTCATTGAAAAAATTATTAAACTTCCTGGGCAAAATAAGGTTCTTTGGTGCTATAGAAAACATTTTACTCTGTTCAAGTTTACTGTTTGGAGTGGATGACATCACATAAAAAATCCTTGGAACAGTGATGTTAATACTTTGAACTTGATTCGCTACAAGAATCCATAGTCTCATTAATCCTGGTGTAGAGGTTTTAAGGATTTGAAGCACATACCATGGGTTTCTAGTTAAGTTATACTTGGTTTGTTCAAAGTATTTATTTATACCCAAATTTCCTTTAGATTTTAAAGAATCATTATTTAACGAGTTTCTATTGAGGATATCATAAGGGAACTTATCAATGTTTTCTAGAATGATTTTTCGGATAAATCTTCTATATCTCCATTTAGATTTAGAAGCTTTTAAATATTCCGTATAGTTTTCGCTTGGATCGGCTATTTTTCCAAGAAGTTTTATTTTGGATTCTAACAAATCAACAGCCTCTTGGGGATTTCTTGAAATCATCATTTTAACAGTGGGGGTAAGTTGAAGTTTTGGAGTGAATACTTCAATATCCTTAACTTCTTCGCCATTAGAGTTGACTTTTCTTTTACGACAAACGCCAATCTTTGGGATTATGTTCTTTCCGAGATTATTCTTTCCGACATCCTCCATATCTATTAAATCGTTAATAACTTTGACATCACCATCACCTGTATAATAAAGACTACCCTTTTTCTTTTCGAAAGCTCCAGTGAGTTTCATTTGCCTGTGTTCCATGGCTTTGTTGTTAACGCGAGATGTAAGCCAATCAGGATGTTTGATCCTAGGAATGGGATTAGAGACATTCTGCATAGCGGCAGGTATAGTTATAATCTTTTGAATAACATTTCCGAATCTTTCTAAATAATATCCCCAATCTAAAATGTCCCTTATATCGAAATTGGTCATCGAGGGGTCACCAAGCCAACGGCGTAAATACATTGATTTGACATCTGGATCCGCCTGGAAAATGACTACAGGAATTGCACGCTCAGAAACTGGAGCACCAGCAGGTTTGTTTGCAATGATTAATTTACACGCTAAACCAGCATCCTTGACCATCTGGTCTCCTAAAAATTCAGCTAATCTTCTGGCAGTACAAATTGCTGTTGATTTCTGAGAACCATAACTTTCAAGAGTTTTAGACATATTTCTATTTTCTGTTAACAGGTCAAATAGTTCATCATCAGAAAGTTTTTCTCCTTTACTGTATAGCAAATCTAGCCATCTATCTGCAACCTCAGCAACTGATCCATAACTTTCTTGAAGAGAAGATCCTTTTAAAAATGCTGAAAATATTTCAGATTGGAATATTTTAATAAGTTTGAGTTCACCACGCCTTTTGACCTCAAATCCCTTGAGTTCTGCTAAAGATCCATCGGCATTAAAAACAGCATATCTCTTTTTCAGCAACTTATCAGCTTGAGTACTTGATGGAAGAATCATTGCCCGATAAGGCCCATCAATTTCAAAAAATATAGAATTTTCAGACCTTGAAACAAAACTATTACTATTTGCTGATTCAGGATCACGATCCTGGTATTGGTGATTTGTAAAGTTATCATGGACAAGATGATTAAGCATAGAAGCAGGATATGAAATTCGAAAGGGCTTTTTTCCGTTCCTCACCTTAAAAGAGAAATTTTCCGGAAATCCATTAGGAAGAGTACACCAAATACCGTCAGTATCAAGCTCTAAAGGACGTCCAACTTTCTCCACTAATCTTCTTGCCAATTGAATGATTTTACTTCCAGTATAACAAACCACACCGGCCATTTCCAACGAGCGCCAACGGGCACCTCTACGCATTACATATCCATAAAATGAATTCAAAATACACTTATGTGCAAGCTGCAGAGAATCGTAAGTAACCATTAGCTTTTTGCTTTCATAAATTTCGACAGCATCGCCACTATTGGATATCCTATCTAGGCGCTGTTTTTCTGATCGAAGAAGTTCCTTATATACATATCTTCGATCACGGAAATTTCTGACAGTATCAACATAAAAGGGGTTTTCTCTTTGACAAATCATGGACGTTCTTTCTTCAACTTTGATTTCTCGAATCTTATTATAAACCTTTCGAGAGTACTCTCTAACTCTTTTTTTAAGGAGATCTGCTTGCCTAGATTCGGGCAACATATAAAAAGATTTTAATTCGGTATCTTTAGGATCTTCAGAAGCAGTTGCGGATTCACCATTCATTTGTGACTTCAACATATTTATTTCACTTTTAGTCGCGGGATAATACTCACCTCTCCAAAGCCAAGTGAGCTTTCTATCACAAGTTTTACCAGGAAGGTTAAAATCACAAGACGCGCAAACGGATTCATCGACGATTGAATCGGGCTGCAGCCTGTTTGTTAGAATAATATTTGGATACATGGCAGCGACATCTAAATGGTATATTAATGGGGTGGCTTGGAGAACAGGTTTTTCTCTGAGGAGTTTGAGCATATCTTCGATTTGAGTTTTTATTTCATCGTAATTTTCGATATCATCGATAGAGAGCTTTCCTTCAACAGTTATACTGAATTTTAAGGCATTGTCCAAGTCATCAATTAATTCTTGAAATCCACTTGGATCCAAGTTGAAAGACATTGGAATGTCGCTTCTAAAAACTCCAGCTTCAAGAGCCTCAACATGACCACCGACATAAGTCTCATTTTCCAATAAATGGCCAGAATAAGATTGACCAAGTGGATCCACGTATTTATTTGGAATGAGAATGGAGGCATTATATGCCTCAACCTAACATTTATATAAAAGAAATGAAATTAAATGTTGAATTTGAATTTTAAAAAAAAAAATTCTAAATTTACCATCAGCAAGGCTTCACAGAGAGTTCCAGATCCCTTTCTTAAAACGTCGTCCGCATTAAAAGGAATAATGTTACATAATGAAAATATGAAGGGGTGAACATATTTCATGTAAAGATAGTATGTAGCTACAGCATCCGAAACTGAATATTGAGCTAAAGTTTGAGGCTTTTCAGAAGCGAATATGGTCATATCTTCAGGATCAAGCTCCATGGGATTATAACCTAATTTAGCGGTAGTAACGGCTTTAAGACCCTGACTACCAACGGGTAAATAGGAGTCCCGCTTAACCCATTTGAAGCAATCCATATGGTTACAATATCGAGACTTATATTCACCAGCAGCATCCTTGTACCAACCAATTTCTTGAAAAAGGTCCAAACCGTGGTGTTCCGCCCGGTTGTGTAGAAACGGCCAATCAAAAGAGTCACCATTATATGTAACCAAGACCGTCGGTTGAGACTCTCTGATATGATCGAAAAAGCGGATGATTAAAGATTTTTCATCAGCTTCGTTGAAGATTACAAAAGGGCCTTGGAATTCGTCTTTTGGAGTGTACTCGAAATCTTCGATATCTTCGCTAACTATAGACCTATTAGTTATTAGATAGCCTTGAGTGTCAATCATGTAGGATATCATCATTATCATATCTAGGGAAGCATCTGGAAATTTTAGGGGTAATTTAGTGGTTTCTATATCATAAGCCAGAACTACTGGATCTGGACGGTTAACTTTTTCTTTGAGACATTTTAAGGTAATACTTTCGGAGTCAGGCGTTACTGAATACCATAAACCCACTCTGATGTCTATTTAAGTAATTTTTGTTAATTTCAGCAAAAATAATGGGTTAGTCCAGGAAAATTATGACATTGATATAAAAGGTATAAATAGGAGGAATGGATTACTTTGATCAATAGCAACTCTTTGATAATAAGGAACATCGTGTTCTCTAAGCCCGGATATATATTCTTCAGGGTTCGATGAAAAACTGGAGCTATTGAAGGTATTGTATGAATGAACTTTTTGTTTGTCTTTATTTTTTTTCACGATGAATTGTAGTGATTTTCTGACAGATAACAGTTCCTGAACGCTGTTGAATGTTAATTTTATGCAAACTCTCCTTCTACCAATGAGATGATTGGCCTATGTAAAAAAAAAGGGGGATATTGTAATTTTTGGAGAAGTAGTATAATTAGGGAAATTAGAGAGAGAGAGAGAGAGAAGGGGACGGGTAATCAATAAAGTCGAAAAGGGTTGTTACCATATCAAGATCTTCTTTATCTACTATACTTGCGTCTATAATGCTGCCCTCATATTTTCTTTTGAGATATTCTTCCACCTCGTTTTCGGTGTTTTCCTAAAAGAATATGATGTTTTTATTTGAAAGAAAAGTATATTATATATTAGTTCATTATAAAAAAGTTGAAAAATAGTAGGATACCTTTATGACCACCAAGAAGTATGGTTTAAACAACATTGTACTTTTAAATTTCCCACCATCTTCGTCAAGAAAATAATAGTCTACACTTGACTTTTTCTTTCCAGTTTTTGGATCGACGACTGAAGACTTTATATAAACAAAGAAGAGATTTAGATGTTAGAATATTCGGGGGGGTTTTTTTTTTGGTTGCAATTAAAGAAAAATTTACCGGATGCATGTTGATAAGCCAGCCGATTTTGGGTGGACCAGCTTGGAATTGAAAAAACCCCATTTTTTCATCTATTGTATTTACTTTATCAGAAGAATCGTCGATATCAGCATACCCGTCAATTTCGGCCTCTTGATCATTCTGGCCAAAAATATCGAATTTTCCATTTGGTTGGCTCCTTTTAGCAGTCAAGTAGACATCGCCACTATTATGTTCTGAAGAGGCGTTTATATCCTTAGTTTCGAAACCTCTCCCGAATTGCCTCACCATTATAGGAGTCTATATTATATATTTAGAATTTTGAATCTTTTTTTTTTTTTATAAAAAAAAAAAAAGTAGATACTTTCTTAGCAACGATTTCTTCTATTTTTTATTTTTTATTGTGAGATGTGATGAAATATATTTCGAATTTAATAAAATACTATAGCGACGAAACCTATTAGTAACAAAGCCTAATTGTTAAATGATATCATTGGCGGTGTTTGCTTATACTTAGCTTTTTTTCCTCACAAAAGTATAATTGATTTTGATTGGCTATTTTGTAGAAATCTAAACATTACATTTTTACAAATTTTAGAGCTTTTTTTTTTTTTTTTCCACCACAAAATTCTGTTGTAGTCTTATATTTGATGCCCTTCTTTTTAAATCCGATTTATTCTCCATCAACTAAAAAAGTGTGCTAAACTATTCTGCATTAAATAAGAAATCAGTCTTTTTAACAAAGTCGTTGGAAATATGGGGAATGAAGAAAAGGCAAGTAAGTAAAGGGTGAAAACTGTTCTTTTAAATAAAATGCACAAACTGAAGCCAAAATGTTCCTATCCTAAACTTTAAACCATGTGAAACTAAAACCCTGAAAACAGTAGAAATCTGTAGATGTATACAAAGCTGATTATTACAACCAAGATTTAATTTTGATGAGAGGGACTTGGATAATATACATATCAATTAGGTTCAAAAGAACAATATGCTAAAATTTAATATTGGAATGGGTTATATTGCCCCACTTTATTTATTTTAACAGAGACAATTGCATATATATATATATTCTGGTTTTTGATTTTAGCTTTTTTGAGAATTTGGATTCAGTTGTAACTAAAAGAAAATAAATAGATACTAGCAAGTGGAATCGTCATCTCTAAACCCGAAAATATTATCAGTTTTATTAAATATGATTATAGACTAAATAAATTCCCAAATGTGAATATTTTTTGTTTTTAATCTTTTAGGGATTTTTATTTGAAAAAAATTGGCTTTAGAAAACCACAAAAATTTGGAGGAATATTCATATCAACGAAAAATTGTAATGAATAAAAATCAAGAAAAAACTAAATATATCTGGAAAAATAATTTTTGGGTTCATTAAAAAGAGTTTTAATTTCGAAAATTGGTATTATTTATTTGAATTACTATACATAATAATTTTGATATTGGTCATAAAATCAGTAAACTTTAAAGAGTTGGTATCCCAAAATATGAATTATTATATTTCAGCTTTTTAACAATACAGGAGCTTTATTGCTTGGTAGATCGAATTGCGCTATTAAATATCTCATCAATTTAATGTATGCTGATGATGAATAATACAAATACCTTTATATTACTAGAAACAAAGGGTTATTGGAGCAATTTGTAGGGGTGAGGGTTTTTTCGATAAGTGATTGAAACCTTTTCCCATCAGGACTTACAGCAGGTAGATCAGAAGAGATTCTTATCTTAGTCAAGATAATAGCCTTTTCTGCAAGATTTTTTTGTTTATCAATTTTTTAGTTTTAGAAAAAGTTATCTGGTAATAAAAAATAAAGTTAGGGTTTAATTCAATACTCTAAACATTTGAATTGCAGAATATAGGAATTAATTGGGATCGCTAATTGGGTTCTTTTTCCTGAACTGGTAATAAATTGGCCATAATTATTTGTTTTATAATCAAATTAACTATTATGGCGAATGAGAGTCCTTTATTTTATTCATAAAGTGCGAATGGGAAGCTTTTGCATTTTAAGCAACACTGAGCGAATAGGACGAAGTTTGCAGTTCTCGCGTCTATAAATGGACAAATAGGCACGCAAAATAACAACGTTATTGCATTACTATATTTGATTACTTTAATCTTTTTTTGCTACTGGAAAATAATATCGGGGATAAAAAGCGACTAAAAGTTGGAATTTCCAATCCAATCTAATAGACTTTTAACTTTTGTGTATAATTTGTATATCAGTTGTAAATTTTAACAATAAATCCGAGAATTTCAAAATAAAAAAAAATAAACTAGCTTATTTTAATGAATCATCCAAAACCATCTCAAACTAGCTTCGAAAATCGCTTGAATGTCTTTCTTCAAAGGAAAGATACTGGTAAGCCTCTAAAGTATTCCTATTTATGATTCTTAAGTTGCTATATTTATCCCCTTACAATTTAAAAAAACAAACAAACAATATTTATATTTTACTGTACTTTCATAACATTTCAAAAATAATTATCGAATTGTTGCTTATTATCGTTGTGTACAGATAGGGATCGAACTAAGACCTCTAATTTCGCTAAATTAAATTTAATAAACTTTTCTCAGTCCCAAAACAGTCCTGCTAAACGACGTACTCCGTATAATTCAGAATCTAGTACATTTGGTCAATACATCAAAAAAAGTGCTTTTAGCTCACAAAATAGTCAAATCAAAACTCAATTTTTTAACCCACCAAGCTCAGAATCCATTTCTAAAAAAAGCATAAACACTTTCCAAACTATAAAATTAAAAAGTATAAAAGATTCTGACGAAATAGACCCCATACTCGAAAATTCAAAACCATTAATCAATAAAATACCCCTAGATAAATCAAACCTTGATTCCTCAAAACTTTTAAACTCTAATTCACAATTACAAGCAGGTTTAGATTGCGATCCTGTAACAAATCCGAATAACGACTTTTTTCCCAACAATCCCGACCCTCATGTCAATACTGATCTTACAGACAACCCCTCTTCATTGCCCAATTCTCAATTTGTTAATTCTGGGTTTTCTGACCCAAACTTTTCCGATTACAACAATGATTACGCCAGTTTCTCCCAAGACGATTTAATTGGAATATTTTCTTCCAATTCACAAGCCGACAATCCAAACACAAACCGATTTATGGAATTGGAAAACGGTTTTTTTCATTATCATAAGCCAAATTTTAGAGCTTTATCGCTTTCCTGAAGGGAAATCTTTCTAAATTTGCCACTGTTTAAATTTTTTAGAAAATGCTCAGAAAGAACTTGACGAAAACGCTGTTAAAGATATGGGGTCACTTCATGAGGATTTGGAACTAGATATCCTAAAGTATGATACTGAACATAACCATAAATATCTAGAGGTGATTTTCATCTGCCCCGCTAGATTTCTATGTCAAAAAAAATAAAACTAAATTACTATTTTTTTTTTTTTACTATATATATCTATAATTATAAGTAATTGTACTGATTTCATTTATTTCTGTCTATATTGTATTCTTTATAGGAAACTCTCATTGTACATCCGTCGCACTTCAAAAAAAGGGTTTCAAAGAGGTTAGTTTCTTTTTAGCACAAAATATATTAAAAATAACCAAAAAAAAAAAAAATTAAACAGTATCCAACATTTTTATAAATGAAAAAAAAAAAAAAAA
>LSSL01000827.1:0-25481 GCA_001953115.1 Smittium mucronatum | reverse complement strand
TTTTTTTTTTTTTTTTTTTGGAGTTTTATGGCTAATATATTTTCTCTAGAGGTGAGGATAAAAGGGGTCAAATTGAAAAGGTATCGTAAATTTTGCAAGTTTTTTTCCCTCTTTAAAAAAAAAAAAAAAAACTTTACTTTTCGATCTGATCGATTTTCCATCCAATCTATCTTGATGGCTTTTATGCTCTATCCAATAATCTTGCTGGCTTATTTGCAAGTAAGAGTAATACTGGTACGGATTGGCCAATAGCCATGTTTATGGTTTGAGATCAGTAACAGAATCCAAAATTAGTAATAATATTTGTTCAGCCAATAGTAATAGAATATTTCTTTAGCAAGTTTCTATCGATTAATTATTGGAAAATAGAAATAGAGACTTTGCTTATTTGTCTAAATGTTAATATCTTGCAATAAAATTCCGTGATACAAAAAAAATAATAATTGTCTAAACGTTAGCTTTCGGCAACTATAGCTTAGAATTCTCTCAAATATATCTTATCCTTATACTGACTGTATGTTATGCCCAAGAGCTATTTGCTATACACTAAAATTAATAGGTAGCAGCTTATAAAGCTCGTAAAGGCAGAGCTGTATATTGGCACAATTAAACCAAGTTTAGTCCAGAGTATGTATGCAAAAATATTAAATCCAGATAAATAGAGCTCTTTATTAGCTATAGACTTATTTGATCAGCCAATGTATTTCGAAAAGTTGCGATATAAAAAAAACAAAAAAAAAAAAAGTTTGAAAGCGATTGCAAACCCAAGATAGACTATTGGATCTGGGAAAAAGGGAACTTATAAAGAATTATTCAAATTAAGCATTTCCGATATTCAGGAGCATGTTAGCACCGCCGTTTCCACCGTTTGAGGACGAGGGCAAGTAAGTGACATTGCGAGAACCGGCCAAAGTGGCAGCAATTTCTTTAGTTGCCTCGATACGACGGAGCTGGAGCAAACCTTGACCGGCCTTTTCGAGAGCGTTGGAAATACGAGTGGCGGCCTCAGCCTCACCCTCGGCTCTAATAATTGATGCTTTCTTTTCCTGTTCAGCGCGCTCAACGACGAACCGGGCTCTTTCAGCCTCCTGCTGAGCAATCTGCTTCTTCTCAACGGCCTCTGTGAAATCACGGCCAAAAGTCAAGTGCGTTATTGAAACGTCATCCAATCTGATCCTGAATTCAGCTGCCCGTTCGTACAGTTCCTTCTGGATCTGCTCGGAAACTGCTTGGCGTTGAGTAATCAATTCACTTGCATCGTACTGCGCAACAACGCTCTTGAGAACTTCGTTACCGATTGAGGGCAACACACGCTCATCGTAATCAAGACCCAAGTTGCTGTACAAACTGGGCAGTTGCGACACTTCTGGGCGCTGCAACACTCGCAATGTGATTGATACCATCTGCATATCTTTTGAACCGGTGGTTGTTGATATATTGCGGGGCTTGATTCTCACGTCGAAAATGACTGGGCGCTGGAGCCATGGGATCGCGAAATGGGTTCCCTCTTCAATGACGTCTTTCTTGACTCCCGATAGACGATCGAATATAACGGCTCTGTGCCCGCCTTTAACGTCGTACATGCTGTTCTGCACAATACCGGCAAAAATACCAGCCCCAATAAGGACTTTTCCCAACTGTGCGGTTGCTCTTTGATTCATTGCTTCTTTGTTTTTATAAATGTTTCTCGTGCGAGACTGAGTTTTATATAAAAGACTGCTATAAACAAAAAAATAAATCTGGTTGTTTTATTCCCTCTATCTATTTTTTGACTAAACTTTTTTTTTTGGTAAAGTTTCATATATCATTTCTCGGCTGCCTTCCATCCACTGGTCCTTCGTCATCTAATTAAACTCTTCTCAATCCATTAACCATTCGTCACTTCCTAGATCAGTAGCCAATAATCAATAGTGCTATCTTCCCCACTCTAGTAATCCCTTCTCTCTGATTAGTCCTTTTCTCCTGGATATTTACATCAATATTCATCCACCTGAATGTCTTGATTCCCCACTACACCCAGCTCTCCAATAGTTACCCACAAAATATTTCCCAGGATTAACAGAGACTCCAATAATTGGATCAATAGAGTTAATCATTGGATAGTTGTCCATCCCTGCGATGAAACATCTTGACGTAATCAGAGGCCCAAAATCCCAATCCTCTTTTATATCGCCAAGAAAAATCTTTAATCGACAAATCCAAATTTCTCCCTTTTTTCTAGAAAGTCTCTTCAAGTCGGATAATTTCCATATAATGAAATTATATATTTCTTTTCTTTTAGCTACTTGTTGTGCATCGTTCCTGTTAGTAACTACCAATTCATATCGGAGTTTGTGTATATCTTTAGGTCCAATTTGCAAACCTTTTTCTGTTTCTTGCCTTATAAAATCCCAATTTTTGAATTAGAGTACTTTTAGATATATGGTGGATAATAGTTGCAAGAAACATTTTACAATTTTTCTTTTTTCAAAAATAGTTATTTTGAATCTCCCTATTTATACTATAGCAGTTAGGCATATACACTTGTAATCAATCAAAGTTTATACTTTGTATAAATTTTTTTTTTTATTCAGGGATATTTCTTCATCTTTCAACTATTCCATTTAAAAATTCAAAAAATTATAACACGGCTAATTTCAGCAATCTCCCTGTAGTATAAAAGAAGAAAATACACTTGGTCTAGGTTTTATTTTTCAATGTACTTTATTCACACAATATCCTAGAATTTGGAAAGAATAACCTCGTCTAATTGAAATCCCTATTTTCCAAAAAAGAAATTAATAAAAAGCTGTTGGGGTTATTGCCCCCCCCCCTTCACTAAAGCACTTTTTTTTTTATTAGAAAATTTCCAATATTCACAAATTCAAATATTAATTTAGTTTATCCTTTTAGAAAAAAATAATATAAAATATATACATTTTTGTTGTGATTTCAAGGTTTCAAAGTATTTCGAATTACACGCTATCCACACATCCCCCCTCTCCTCTTTTCCAAATAACCATTTTTTATTAAATTTAATGTGTTATAACTCATAAATATTAATAAAATTATTTCTCGCCTTTTTATCAACTTGTTCTCACTTTTCTTTTTGATTATTTTTTTATAATCTCGTTTAAAAAAGAATTCTTGGATTATACTTGCCTTTTTTGAGTAAATATCTATGAATTTTAATTATTAATTTTACTATTAATTTTTAGAAACATCTATTTCTTTTGTTTAATACCCAGGCACTATTTTACTGTTAATAAATTTAACTGAAATAAGCTTATTTTTTTCTGAAAAAGAAAATATACAAACAAATCTTTTAAAATTTTTCACTGAATCAAATCCCAATGGTCTTAAAAACAAAAAAGCTTGTTAATGTATAATAATATTATTTATATCCATTCATTTAAGTTTAAATCCCAATTTCACTTTTTCATTAAATGTAAAAATTCTTTTCTTTTTATTTTATTTTAAAAATCGAATCATATTTCTTTATTAGGTAAAATAAAAAATAGCACAATATATTTTTACCTTTAAAATTATGTATCTACTAATTTACTGATAGAGCAGCAGGTAATTGTTGAGTCGAAATTTTGTTTTGAAAAATAAATCTTTTTTTTTTTTTTAGAAAAAAATTTATGTAGAAAATTTTCAATTGCTTTAAAACTAGCTTTAGTAAAAATAAAAAATGTATATGTTTCTAAATTTCACTACAATTAATATTTATATCTGAAAATATAAACAAAATATAGTAGTTTAAATAAAACACTAAAAGACTCTAATATTTTGGAAAATATCAATAAAAAAATAAATAGAATTTCGCCTATTTTTAAAGAAATTTAATTTAATTGATATTAAAAAAACAAGGAAAAACTTAATTAATTCGTATTTATATTATATATGTTGTATGTAAATTTGATTCCCGAAATGATAAAATTATTCGCAGATTATTTTGATTCATATGGTTGTTTAATCTGATTTAATTGAGATGTATATTTACTGGATTTTATTGAGTTTATTTGATAGTAATCTAAAAAAAAATCAATATACATTTCTATTATGCCCAATTATTTGCACTTTTTTTTTTTTTTTTTTTTTCAATACAGGAATTGTTTATTTCTGGTAAAAGGAAAAAAATTCATCATACAGAACTAGAACCTTTTTTATGAAATATGTTTCAATAAATGTATACTATTTAAGCTATATAAATAAAAAAACACGGAAAAAGTTATGTCACTTTCATTAATAGAGAATTTTCCAATAAATTTTAAGAAAAAACAGTATCATCTAATTGCGAATAATCATATATTAAATTTTTTACCATTATAACTTGACTTTCTTTTTTTTTATTCTATTATTGTATAATATAATGTTGAATGGTTGATATTGTGGTTTCTGTTCTAGCTTAATTATAGCCTATTGTTTTTCATAATATTTTCATTCTTATTTTTGAACAAATTATCATGTGTTATAGTAATATATATTGTATTTTAAATTTTAAACAGCTAGTTTTTATCCTGTTAATGCCGTTTTTATGTATTATTAAAATTTTAGAAACTTATTATAGACCGGATTTTTGTAAAAAGTAAAACATAATAGTATTATTTTCCCCTTACAGATAATCCTTTACAATATTATTAGCACTTTATTTTTCTAATAATGCTAGAAATATACAAAAAATAATATAAAATAATCTGAATATAAAAAAATAAAATAATGTTAATTTTTAATCAAATCTTTCATATTTAAAGCATGAAAAATTAAAATATACCATTTTTTAACTATTTTCCAAATTTAAAACAAAAACAAATAAAATTGATATTTTGTTAGGTGAGTATCACTATTCAGACCAGTATGATGTAGTTATTTTTCAAGATAGCCAAAATTTAATTCTATTAATCAATTAAATATTATTTTTGGATATTAAGATTTATATTTATATTCAAATATACACTGCCATCTATTATTAATATGTTCTATTAATAAATGTAAAAAATTATATTAGGGAAATAATTCTTTATTACTTCCCATTTAAAACAAATTAGCGCTATTAACCGTACAAATTATTCTTTTAATATAATAAATACAATAATACCAAAAAATACATGTATTAAAATATTTAGATTACACTAAATATTTATTTTTGTTCAAAATATCATCTTAAAATCATAAAATTTAATTCTAATTCATAGCTGAAAAATAATAATTGTCTTTAACAATCAAATAAATGGAATATTCTTTTAAAGAGATTATTCTCAAATGCTTGGACATAATTCAAATTCAAAGCAATTTATCTAAATTATTATTATTATAATATGCATTAAATGAAATTTATAATATACAATAAATTCTCCTCTTAATCAAACCTGATCAAATCCACGTAAAACATACATATATATTGGATATTATTTGATAAATCAGACACTTTAATAATAAAATTTTACTAATATACTATTTCAGAAATCTCCCTAACTGTAAAATTGATTTTAACTTGGTTTAAATATTATTAATTATTACAAAAAAATAGTTATTTAAATCAAAAAAAAAATCATAATATTAGCTGAATGAATAATATGCAGCATGCAGAATTGAAAATAAAAAAATAGTGCTAATAAAATGGATATTTTCAAATGTTTATTTTAGAAAAAATTCTGGAATAAATAGGCAAAATCTGGAAAATAATTCGAATTTGGAAAAAAATAAACAGTTTTTTTTACCTTCCATTTCCGGTAACATAAATTTTGGCTTACTCCCATCTTTTAGAAGAAAAAATTTTGCCTAATGTTTTTAGATAATCCACAAAGGATATATTCACTAATTTGGAGACATTCCATTATACCTAATTCAAATATAAATGGATCAAATATAGTACATTAAATATTTAGCTTACAATAAATTTAGCATAAATTCTAATAGGATCAATTAAAAATATGATAAATCCAAATTTAGCTTATTAAAAATTTCAATAAACAAAAAAATTTAAATACTGCACAATAAATCTAAAAAAAAAAAATTGGTCGAGCTTTCAAAAAACTTAATAAATGTTATTTTTTATTGGATTTAATAAATTACTCTACTAAAAAAAATCACATTCACATAAATATTTTTTGAGAACTTATTTGGAAACAAATATACTTATCTCTGATATAAATTGGATCCTTCATAAAAATGAAATCTCATTGTTGATATCATAAATTCTGGTCTTTTTAATATAAAATTATAATCTATGTGTATATTGAGTGATTTATATTCCTAAAATTAATTTTTTTCGTTTGAATTCTATGCTTTTATACTATTTTTAAACATGGACTGGTATATTTTTAATATTAATACCATAACCAATTCAAAAGATTTAGAATTTTTTTAAATATTTTTAAACTCAAAACTTAAAAAAATATGCAGTAATATAAGCGATTAAGTCGGAGCGTAGACAAAAATGCTTTAATTTTCACAAAAAAAAAAGATATTCTTTAGATATTTCAACCCGAATTATAACCTGATGGATTTTTTAGGACAAAAGAGATACCCCCCTCCTTCAATTTAAATAATGAAAGTCAAAAAAAAACTGATTAGATATGAAAAAAATCTATTAACCACATACTAATATTAACTTCTTAATATATGCAACTTGTACTTTTGTATGGGAGCCTTTATATAATTTCAGTAACTTACGGGCCAAAAAAAACAAAATTTAAGAAGCCGCATCCCCCATCCTTCCATTCAGCTGGAAATGATAAAAAGTCTCAAAAACCTTAGTTAATGGTTCTGAAACTCATCAAATGATGTAAATAAAACATTTATATCAAAAAAATAAAAATATTTCATAACATTATTATAAACTATTAATTACTTTGAAGGATAGCTTGATAATTCTTCTTTTCTCATCCCCTGTATCCTTGTCCCCTGATCTATGTTTTTTGATCATTCGCCTAACCCATGCCTCATTACCCATGTTAATTCCCCTCTTGTCCAGTAAACTTTTCCCTGATCCATTTACCATTCTCCTTTTCTTCTCACCCACTCTCTTATCCCTGTCACATTCAGCTGAAACATTCAACTGTCACATGTATCTTGACCTCTGCCCCCTATCTCCTACACCATACATCCAATATTTAAACTAAATAATTTTGAATAAATTTAAATTAAGCTACAAATTGTAATGTGTTGGAATGGTACTCGGAACAATTTGTACTTTGCTAAGAAATATAAAGATACTAAGAATATTAATATTTTGAAAGACTTAGCCCTTCTAAAAATGGCTATACTTTGTTATTTAAAGGTTGGCAGATACGGAATATTATGACCAAATCCAATTCAGTTATTATTGGATAAAAGTCAGCTATGTGTAATTAGCTCATTTGAAGTTGATAACAATATCCCCCTCCTTGAGTAAATCGGATCATATCAAGGTTTTAAAGTCGGAATTGAAGCTTCTATAGTCTAAAGGTTCTTGTCTCGTTCGTACTGAAGGGGATATCGGAGCCTTTTCTGCATGTTGAGGGTCAGATCGGTAAGTTTTTAAGCTAATATGACTATTTTCACTCACTTTTGAAAACACAGGTAGTGTAAATTGACTGGGGGGGGGGTGTAACTGTACTTATAAATTCAAAAAAAAATTGCATGTTGAAAAAGGAGTGATAAAGAGAAATGAAAAAATAATCCACTTTGTAGATTCTAACCTAAGTATAGACCTTCATTTTCAACAATTTATATTAATCTTTGTTTGATTTTTCGTTTCAATTTTCCTTTTAATGACCCAATAAAAACCAATGGTTCTGGTTAATTTCATTCCGATTAACCATAGCCAATTGATTAATATAATTCTCAAAAAAAATGCGCTAACCAGATTTAAAGATAGGAAAATGTCGTATTAGCATATTTATTTACGTTAGTTGATTATGATCATATGTTTATGTTTAGCTATATTAGTTTTTTTGAAACATTTATATTGTGGCAGAGTGGTTCAGGGTCGGAAGTGTCGTTTTTTTGGGGTTTTAAGTGCTCGAAATACAGATGGTGGGGTAAAGTGGAAGGCTTTTTTGATCCTCCCCAAAGTGATAAGTTGATATAGCTTTGAATCTATTGTTGATGGGGATGTAAAAATAGAAATATCCGTGTAATTACTTTATCGATCTCAAGCAAAAACTGAAGTTTTGGGGGGGGGGGTGAGGGAGAGATTCTTCTTTTTCTTGGATTAGAATCCATATTAATTCAACTTCAAATTGAACTTTTTCTTCTGTTGTAATTCGTCTTACAAATTAATTCTATGGAATTCGTAGACTGGTTCAATAGAACCCATGCAAATCTTTAATCACTTAGATTAAAGAGCTACCAATGAATCCAGAAAAATACACAAAAGATGAAAATTAGCGATATCTCCTGGTTCAAACATGAATAAACCTCTCGTAGTATAATAATCCTGCAGTATATAACACTATACCACAGGGGAAGATAACTCATTTAAATTATAAAATAAAGTAAACTAAAAAAAAATGATATATGAAGATTAAACTATAACCAAAAGCACGGATTTCACCATTAATACGAAAATAATACGAAAGAGGACTAATTCTCCATCATCCTGATTTGAACCCTGAGAGTTGCTTTTTTGTTTTTTTGTCTTTTTATTAATCGATTGGCTATGATTTATCCGAGTGAAATTAACCAAAAACGTTGGTTTTCATTAGATTAAATAGAATAAATGTAGAAATAGCCAATGCAATCGCTAAAAATAAAAATAGCTACTCAGGTTTGAGTCGAAAAAGTGGATTATTTTCATCTATTTTTCACTGCTTTTACAGCTAGTAGATACAAATTTGAAAATTCATACATTATTACTTTTAATTGTATTCCCACATCAATTTATGAAACGAAATTCCCCAACAGCGAATATAACTAGTCAGAGTAAACTAAAAAACTGCAGATCTGATATTAAAATTGCAGAAAAGATCCGGTGATCCTCCTCCTCACATCAACAAATATCACCAGGTTCCATGTTGTAACCACTCGTTTATCCGGCCAAAAACAAACATCAAAAAATATAAACTTAAAAATAAAATCGTAATAAAAGAACATAAATTTAGGGAAATAAGACACGCAGCAGTCATAAGCTATATCCTGGGATCATATCCCGGTGGGCATATATTAATTAATTATGTGTGATTCTATGGCTGAGCTCTCCGGGCAGTATTCGGTAAGAAATAGAACTTCTCAAAAGTTATAAATAGTTATTAAACTCAATGTTCTATTCGCGGATGTGCGTCCTAGCACTTATTCATGTCAAGGATTGCTGCTAAATAGGATATTTTGTGAGTATCCATACCATAATCGTTCTTTAAGAAAGTCAAGATCTAGCTCCCATCAGTAGAGCTCGACACATCTATACTATCCCTTATCGAATGTCTCTTCCTTTTGATCGCATTACTGATTTATCTCATGTCATGTCATGTCATGTCATCTTTTTATTTTTAATTATTACTATGTATGTCTCAACATTACTCTCTGAATACCAGCTTTATTTTCTTTAATTCTGTATTTTTTGCCTGAGCTGAATTCTTAGTTTTGAACTTTCTTTCCGGTTTGTACTCTGTGAGCTTGGTTTATTAACATTCCTATGTGGAAATTTCCTATCAGCTTTACCTAAAATTAGATTTCCAAGTAATGTATCTTTTTTAATAACATCTCCATCGTACTTGATATTTAATTTTTCCGTAATTAAATCTTATAGCCAACATACTCTTGGTATGAATTCCTGATTAGGTTGTGTTTTTCGTTTTGGGGATATATTGGTTTCTCGCCTAATTAACTTATTTTTTACATAGAGTTCTAATAAGTAAACACAAGATTTAGGATGTATTCTCATCTTCTGTGGAGATTTGGGTCGATATGATAATTCTGCATTTTTATTTTCTACTTGAAATAGTCCTAGTAATCTTTGTTCTAGTTTTTAGCTGTATAATGATTTTTATATTCTTCGAACCTAACTTCACAAGCTAAACTTGAGAAAAACCTTCAGGAGCTTTGCAATTTCTATCCTAATATATTTTCTGATCATCTAAGGCTCTGTATAGGCTTTTATAGGCTTTAACTGTTGGTTTTTTAATTCCATGAATCTTTATTCGGCATCTGAGTCCACAGAGGAAATTTTTTGGAAAGCAGAAAAACCGGGATGGTACCCTATCAAAGCAAATAATGGAAATAATTTTAGGGATATTTGGACCGAATTGTTGTAGGAAAACTCTGCCAACTACAAAATATTGCTCCAAATTTTTTTGTTGATAGTTCAAATAAAATAAGAGATATTGATCCATAATCTGATCTACCCTTTGAGTCTGACCGTCAGTTTCAAGATGGAACTGAGAGTATATTTTTATTTTTACTTTCAATAAATTGAAAATCCTGTTCCAAAATTTTGTAGTGAACTGGCTTCACCTGTCAGACATTATTTCTTTTGGTGGACCGTAGTTTTTAAATATTTTTTCCGAAAATTTCATTACTGTCTCTTTTTCTTGGATATTTTTGAGTGTAATAAATCTCTAAATTTTGGTGAAATGGTCCACGAAAAAAAAGCTTGTTATAGTTATCAGATTTAGGAAAATCAAATAAAAAACCCATGCTTATTGATTCCCGTAGGCCTTTTGCTATTTCCAGAGGCTTTAAAAAGCCATTTTTTTTACTTTTCTTAGACTTAGCTCTATTGCATATACCACAAGTGGGTATGTATATTTTTATCAGATCGCTAAATTTGGAAACTAGTGATGTCTTCTAATCAAGGATATTATCTTTTTTATTCCTAAGTGACCTGCTAGTCTTGAGTCATGGAATTTTTTTATTGCATATAAAACTTCATCCTTAGGAATAACTGATTTTCTTGATTTTAACCCTGTCTAAATTTTTTTTGAAGATTCAATTAGTCTTTTTGCTAAAATATGCTCCGATTTACAATTTTTTTCGAGTTAAAGACCATTTCGTTCTACAAAGATAGAGTTAATGAAATTCCTGCTTCGCAGTATTTTTTTGTATTTCAAATCCTATCCCTTGTGTTTAAATATTATTGAAAGAGCATCGGGTTTTACTTTATCATTTAAGAGTCTATAATCGATGAAAAAATCGTAACTAAATAATATCAATTACCATCGTCCGTGACTCCTGTTTAGTATTATCTACTATTGGAAATGAATAAGATTTTTATGGTCTATTTATACAGCGTTTCCACGTTTTGAACCCTCCGTATATTTTCACAACTCTTTGAAAGCAGTTACTATTGCAAAAAGCTATTTTTCATATATTTTATAGTTTATTTCATGTATTATAAACTTCCTCGAAAAATAAGCTACCGGTCTCATATCACTATTTTTTTTCCTTTTTTGATAATATCCTTCCACTGTGAAGTCGCTGGAATCTGTTATACTAAGTATTTCCACCTCAGAGTTTGGATATTGTAGGAGGAGGGAGGGGGTAAGCTCTGATATAAGTTTTAAGAATATTGACTCAGCCTGGAGACTTCAGTAGAGTGCAAGGTCATTTTTTTTAGTCTAGTAAAAGAAAGTGAAATCTCGGAGATTTTTTGAATGAACTTTTTTTAACATTTTACAAAACCAATTAAAACCTATATATCACTAAGATTTTTTTGTGTTTCCTAATTGACAAGTTTTTTTACCTTTTCGGGGTTCAATCTTATCCCCTTATAGGATATCAGATGACAAAGGAAGTCTATCTCTTGTGAATCAAATTAACATTTTTTCAACTTAAATTATAGATTATTATATTCAAGCTTCTCTAGTATCGACTAAAAATTTCTGTTATTCTTGATCTTTTTTCATGAGAATATGAGTATATCGTCTAAATAGGCTATTGCATAATCATCCAGGACGTCATCCAGGATGACATTAATCAGATGTTAGAGTGCTACAGAGGCGTTCTTCGGTCCAGATGGAATGATCTGGTATTCGATGTGGCCTTAACAAAACCTAAATTCTGTTTCCATTAATCAAGATTAAGTGTTTGGAAGAGGTTATACGCGTCCCTAAGATATAATTTAGAGATTTTTTTAGCTTTTACCTTCATATCAAATGACTCGCCTACCATAGGCAGTGGATATCGATTTTTTGCTGTTATTTAGTTGAATATTAAATAATCGACGCATAGACTTAGTTAGCTGATTTTAATTTTTACCTAATTTTTCGGGGCTCCAGTTAGTAATTTGGAAGTTTTGATAAATCTTTTTTTAAACTAATATTATTATTTTTCTCCAGAGTAGAAATTTCTGATTCTTAAGAGTGTGGATTAGTCATCAGGATGGGTAGCTCTGGGACCAATTCAATCTGACAGTCATACTTCCTATGAGGCGAATTTTTGTCTAATAGGCATTTTAGAATACAGAGTGCACTCTCAATACTCATTTTGTATATCTCTAAGTTAGAGGTTGGTTTTTTTCCCCTGATTTAGTTCTATTTGGAGTTTTTTTTTCATCTATAGCGTCTGTTATGATTTCCAGCCTTTTTTCCTTCGTGCCAGCGTCGCTTAGTGCGTCGAAATATTTTTCTTCTTCAGACCCCTCAGGATCTGATGGATCATTTTATATATTTTCAAGATTATCCTCTTGATTGTTTTACTCTTCCCCTTGATCTTCTTCATCGGCCGAAAAAATTGCGTTGATTTTCATCTCAAACAGTAGTTTCCCATGCAATATCTCGAGGAGAAGGTTAGTCTGAGCTTTTTACAATCGATTTTTGGACTATTTTCTCTCAAACATAGCAGTACCAATATTAGCTGAACTTAGGTTATTTTATTGGGTACAGAGACATTTTTTTAATGTGTTTATCGTTTATAATTATTGATAAGTCATTATATACCGCATAAATGTTTTTTTTCATTAAAGACTTTCTTTTATTATAATTAGAAGTGCTGGGTTTGTTTTTTTGCTGAGAAAAGATTTTTTGTATTCAAAAACTCTCAATAAACAAAAAATTTGGATGCTCTCAATTTTATAAAACAGTTCACATGTTTGAAAGGGTTGATTTTGCTGTTATAAAATTTTAATTATAAATAAATATGTTTTTATTTTACAATTTTTTTCAAAATTAGTACTTTAGAAGCACCTAGAAATAACATTCGATTTATTACTGGATGCTTTATTTTACAAATTTCGGATATTTGGAAACTCTCGGAAGATTTTTCCGTTTGCTCTGCAATATGTACGAAATAAAAGATTTTATCTACTATTCTATTCCTCAGCATTAAGTGTTCCTCTGACTTTGGATTCTACAAAGTCTATTTCCATCTGTGTAATTCCATTATCTATAATTTTTTTTGGAAAGATTGCTCATCAAACTCTTTTTTTTTATATTCTATATTTTTGTTTGTAACCTGCACCTTTTTGCTCTTCGTTTAAAAAATTTCTTGTTCAAGTCGTTTGTCTAGTCTGAATTCTATGTCTATGGTTTCCTCTACTTTTTTTGGGATTTTTTTTGTTAAGATCAGGCTAGTTATATTTTTGTTTAGATCTCTAAGATATTGATCTACCAGTGCCAACTGGTAGTAGCCACTATTCATGGCCAACATCTTGTACTCAGATTGATAATAAGTGACACCACTTCCCGCCTGTTTGAATTTACTGAGAAGACTTCTGAACTTTATTCCATGACTCTTATTACTAAAATTTCTTCTAAACTCTCGGAAAAAATTTTGGTAGCCGATTCGACAGCGAACTGAAAAACTGACGAAGGAACGGAACCAAATGGCAACAGTAGCTTTGATTTGGGTGCCCATTTATACGATTAGGTTCCTTAAGTAGTTGGATACATCTGATTTAGACATAAATTACAACTTCATACAAGATATCAAAGAGTGTGTGTTAGTTAAAAAACGGTCAAACTTTGGGACCTCAGAGAGTTTCAAATTTTTTGATTGGTCCCCTATCTGTGTTTTACAGTTATCGGGTTTGAATTAGGTCATACATAGTTGGATTTCTTCTAAGGGTATGGGCTGATTTGCTTTGCTTTATTCGATGTTTATTTATTATGTCTTGAATGTGTATTGATTGGTAATTAGATGATTTCGTATTTGAAAGCGTCTGGGGGCAGTGAAAATAGGAGTTTTTCAAAATATAATTTCTATTAATGATACCTGGAACTAAATGGAATTTAATATCAAATATTGAGATACCAAGAATAATGATATGTTGAAAATACATGACCTTCAAAAAGTAATGAAACATTTTTATTTAAATTTTGGCGGTTATAGGATATTCCGACAAGGCCAATTCATTTTTTATTTGTTAATAGTGGGTTATGTGGAATGAGCTCATTGGAGGTTTATTAAACCAATAAAAAACACATAATGACAATGATACTATATTTACAAATATAAGAGTAGCATTAAATTGCAGTCATATTAAATTTTATATTACTCAGGAGCACTTATCAGATCAATGAGAATTATCCGCATAAATCAATTCCAAATATAATTCCAATTTTCTCATTTACATATTTATTCTCTCTGAGCATTGAATAGTTATTTATGATTTAAATTTTTTTTGTTTTTGTTTTTTTATTTCAATAAAATACCATTACCTAAAAAATAAAAAATTATTTGTCTAATGTACAAATTTAGGTAAATCTAAAAATCTGTTTTTTCCCTCAAAAAGTCGTATTTATAAATATTTGAGTCTTAAATTAATTTTTCAAACAAATTGATATAAAAAAAATTGATTTTTATTCACTTATAAAATATAATAAGTTTAGCTTTTATTTAGCTTGAAATATTTATGTATTATCTGGAAATTTTGTAACTTCATTATTTTTTTATTTATAAAAAGAAATGGTGAATTATTTGTTTTATTTTTTTACTAATCTTTTGCGAAAATAACACCAATATAAATTCAGGAACTATAAGTATGGAATATTTAAATTAAAATTGAGTTTAAAAAATCAAAATTTAAAATTTATTCGATATCTTAGAATGGATGCTGAGATTATTTTAAGAATCAGAAACGGTAAAATCTTATTTCAAGATGGTTATCTTTACCACTTAGAGCACGAAGATAAAATAAATGGAAATACTTATTGAAAATGTACCAAAAGAGATAAATTTTAAAGGAAGATCAAATTTTAATAGTGATTCACCATCAGTAATCAGATGGTCTACTTATTTGCATAACAGAAATTATGATGAAGCTGTATTAATAAAAGCCCAAATAAAAATCGTTGAATAATCATTTCTGAATAAATATTTACAACAGAGGAAATTAATAGTGATCCATCATAGTAATTTAAAATAATATTAACCGGCGGAAATACCTTCCAGACCTACTATGGTTCTTAGGATCAACATAAACAGATATTCTTTTCTTCCGAAATTCCCTCAAAATATTCTTTAATAAGATATGTTAACAAAATACTACAATAGCAAAAATAAAAATCTTGATTACATAATTTATAATTCTGGGCTGGCATCCAGGAGGGATATTGATTTAATTTTTTTCTACAGTAAATAATCTTATACTTTATAGTTATAAAACCTGGTTCGTTGATGGTACTTTTAAAGTATTTTTTGGCTACTTTTTGCAAGCTTTTTATTATATACGGAATTTATATGGACCGGCTATTCCTATTCCTATTCCTATTCCTATTCATATTCATATTCATATTCCTATTTTTCTATTGTTTAATACCTAAAAAATTTGAACTAACATACAAAAATTTGTTTTAAAAGATCATAAGTTATGCTATTTTAAAAGTTACTACCATTAAAGCACCTGAAACTATAATAAGCGAATTTGAAATATCAGTAATTAAGGCAAAAAAACATAATTTTCTAACAGCAAATATGATAATCTGCTTCTTTTATTTGGGGAAAGTTTTTTAGAAATATCAAGAAAAGAGTTTGTAGAAAATGAATTTAAATCCAAAAAATGGAGAAATAAAAGTTTCATATCATAGATTACTTAGCATTGCCTTCGTACCTATAAAAGATACTCATGAAATTAATTTGTTAATAATAAATAGATTAACAAGGAATATATTAGAATTGGGGGTATAATTCGAAAAAAATTACATATTAGGGAATATAAGCAAATGATAAAGTGAGTACATATCTCCTAGATGCCCTCATTAAAAAAGGAATCGGTTTTTAACGGTAATTAGTGATGGAAATAGAATCAACAATATCTTATATTAATGGCACTCTAAATTCTCAAAAATCATTTTTAAAGCTAAACCACGCTATATAGTTTAATTTAATCTTAAAAAAAAGAGAAAAAGACACGGAAGCTTTAACAGCCGAGTTATGCCTTCAGAAAAAAATTAAGGAAGCCAAAATAAGAATTTAAAAAAATTTAAAAGTAAGTCTTTTGAAAATTGATAAAAATAACGGAGAAAAAATTATTTAAGGGAAGGTAATCAAATGTTTGGATTCTGTGGAAATTTATTCTAGTTTTTTTAAAAAAATTATCATATTTTATAAGTGAATAAAAATCAATTTTTTTTATATCAATTTTTTTGAAAAATTAATTTAAGACTCAAATATTTATAAATACGACTTTTTGAGGGAAAAAACAGATTTTTAGATTTACCTAAATTTGTACATTAGACAAATAATTTTTTATTTTTTAGGTAATGGTATTTTATTGAAATAAAAAAACAAAAACAAAAAAAATTTAAATCATAAATAACTATTCAATGCTCAGAGAGAATAAATATGTAAATGAGAAAATTGGAATTATATTTGGAATTGATTTATGCGGATAATTCTCATTGATCTGATAAGTGCTCCTGAGTAATATAAAATTTAATATGACTGCAATTTAATGCTACTAGTATCTATGAAAAAAAATAGCTCTAATAATATTATTTGGTGGCTGCATTTAAATATACACAAAATTATTTGGTTTAAATATTAGATGTATGGTGTGATAGACAGTGAACAGAGGTCAAGAAGAATGGGACAGGTGAAGGAAATAGGAAAAAAATTTCTGGTGATGGGGACAAAGAACATGGGGAATTGAGCATGAAACATGTGTTAGGTTAAAAGAAACAGGATAAGAGTGAGGGCAACAGGGAAAAAAGAACATTTTAAAAGGAAAATGAAAAGGAAAAGAAAAATACTAAAGGGAAAAAGAAAAAGCTTGCTGATGAAAGGGAAAATGAACATGGTTTTGGGACTAGAGACTTAGTACATGTGAATCTTCAAGAGACAGGGATCAAGGGACACGGATACAGGGGAAGATAAATATTGAATTATCCGTTATCCTTCAAATTAATTAATAGTTTATAATAATGGTATGAAATAATTTTATTTTGATTTTTATAATAAAAATTATTATTTACATCATTTGATGAGTTTCAGTACCATTAAGTAAGGTTTTTGAGACTTTTTATCATTTTCAGCTGAATGGAAGGAGGGGGATGCGGCTTTTTTAATTCAATTTTATTTTTGTCCGGAAGTTACTGAAATTATATAAAGGCTCCCATACAAAAGTACAAGTTGCATATATTAAGAAGTTAATATTAGTATGTGGTTAATAGATTTTTTTCATATCTAATCAGTTTTTTTTTGACTTTCATTATTTAAATTGAAGGAGGGGGGGTATCTCTTTTGTCCTAAAAAATCCATCAGGTTATAATTCGGGTTGAAATATCTAAAGAATATCTTTTTTTTTTTGTGAAAATTAAAGCATTTTTGTCTACGCTCCTTCTTAATCGCTTATATTACTGCATATTTTTTTACTTTTTGAGTTTAAAAATATTTAAAAAACTTCTAAATCTTTTGAATTGGTTATGCTATTAATATTAAAAATATACCCGTCCATGTCTAAAAATAGTATAAAAATATAAAATCCAAACGAAAAAAATCTAATTATAGGAATATAATTCACTCAATATACACACAGATTATAATTTTATATTAAAAAGACCAGAATTTATGATATCAACAATGAGATTTCGTTTTTATGAAGGATCCAATTTATATCAGGGATAAGTATATTTGTTTCCAAATTAGTTTTCAAAAAATATGTATGTGAATGTGATTTTTTTTAGTAGAGGAATTTATTCAACCCATTAAAACATCACATTTATTAAGTCTTTTGAAAGCTCGACGAATTATTTTTTTTAGATTTATTGTGCGTATTTAAAATTTTTTGTTTATTGAAATTTTTAATAAGCTAAATTTGGATTTATCATATTTTTAATTGTGCCTATTAGATCATACACTAATTTCAGTGTGTGCTAAATATTAAATGAGTTAAATTAGAGTAATGCATATTTGGAAGTAAGTGAAATATAATTTATCAAAAGTAAAGAATATAATAGCTGGCAGTTAGCTAAAAACAGTAGGAATAAAGGATTTTATACGAGATCGGAATAGAAAAATAGTCCTGGAACCATCATTTCCGCCCTCAATTTTTTTTAATACCCAAAAAAAAAAAATCTATTGAAAAAAACTTGATGTTTTTTTTACTTATTAATAGGTTAAATAATAATTCTTTTTTTGAACTATCAACATTCCAAGGCTTTTTTAGCGAATAATTTCAAAAAATATCATCTATTGTTTTTAAAAAAACTCACTAAATATCTTCAGTGTAGGATATAATAAAATATACATGCATCATATTCATCATATGTCTTTGTATATTTTTAAAATTTTTTATGCTTAATCAAAATAATAAAATATTAACATTACAAAATATAAAAACTTATATTGATGGGGCTGTTGGAATAGCTCTGTTTTGATAGAGGGATAACTTGGAAATAATTCAAATAAAAAAAATTGGAACATTAAAAAAACGAATCATTTGAAAAAATACACCTTATTTATTATTATTACAATATTTAACTAAAATTTGATTATGAAGCAATATTTAAAATGAAAAAATAAAACTATAGCAATATATCAAAAATAAAATTTCCTATGATAACAATATCGCTTCTTTTTTTTAAAAAAACTACAGCAAACCTTAAAAAGAAAATTTCAAAGATCTACAATGGCTCTCAAAAACCATGAGAAATTAAGAAAATTCTTTCTGTTCAAGGTATTGAAGCTGAATATAATAAAAAGATTCTTCCATATCATACTAGAATAAAAAAGAAAAAAAATGCATCTTTAATTGTTTCTAGATTAAAGGAATTATGCGATTTTAATAAATTAAATTCAAAATTAGGAGTGAATTCAATTTTGGAGGAAAATATAATTTACAACGAGATGAAAAATTTCAAAAGCTCAAAATTTTTTTTGAGTTGATTATTCTGTTAAATAAATATAAATTTAGATGCTAATTAGCGATTAAAAAAATTTGATTCACTTTTTTTATCTTTTATATTATGTAAGGATCAGGTTTATTTTGGATAGAAAAGAGGAATAAGGTAATAAATATGAATTTGGACATAAGATGCCAGGAGATGGAAACAAGTTGAAAAGATTAGCCATTCCGAAATGGCTAAGCTTCCTTATTTATATCATTTTTAGTTTCCTAGCAGCCAATTATGCTTATGAGAGATTTTCTCAATTGGGTGAAATATTTCGTATGTGTAATGAGCCTATTGGTTCATTAAATATTAGCTATAATGAGTATAAAATTCATTCTATAGCTCTAGATCTAATAAAAAACGAAAAAGAGGAGTATTTCCACTGGTTTTTAGAAAAGACATCCGATATTTTTGAAAAAGCTGGGAATTTTTTTTTCGTTAAAAATTTGATAGGCGGATCTTCTCTAAACTTCATTTTATTTATAAAAAATTAATATAAAAGTGCTTTAAGAATCGATTGCTGGGCTATTCGATACTAAATATGACAAAAAATATCCCCAAGTTCAAAAAAAAATTTCGGAAAAAATTAAAGGATATTTTTTAAAATAAAATCCCACACAGTAAGGAGTATTTTTATATTTTCTGGAAACTATTTGTTAAAAAATATTCTGAATTCGAAGAGACAAAAAAACTTTTTTTACTTTGTGAGAATTATTATAATAGAAATCCATATTGGTGTTATGGTGCTATCTGTTATTAACTTAATACAATTAGTTTTTTTAGAAAGATTCAATCTCACTCTAAAAATCAAATATTTCAACTGGTAAAAACTGATAATAGTTGAAACAATCTCAACTTGAGTTGAAATTTTTTAAGATCTATAAAAAAATGAGGGGCATAAAAACACCATATATTTTTATTCATCATGTGAGATGGTTGTTAATTTTGAACTAAGTCTACATTTACTATATTTTAATGATTCCAAAACAATTCAGGCCGTCAAAGAGAGTGATTTGGATTTGTAAAACATTTCATGATTTGTCCAAAAAACCACTCTAGATATGCAATATTGGATGAGAATCCGGACAAGGTATCTATATTAAAGCTGAGTACCCAATTCAGATCTTTTACCGATATAACTTGTTCGTGTTTAGTTTTTTTTAAATCATATAAGTGTATCCATTATATAAATTTCCAAAAAATACCAATCTGACACACATTATAGAAGCAGATTTAGTAAGTCATAAAAAAAAGGGGAAGTAAAAATGATATTAAAAATAGTTTCTTTCCATATAGAGAATAAAAAATGGTTTTATTCAAACTAAAAAACATTTTTTATAGGATTATATTTATTTTATTCCCTTAAATAAATTCAGTTATAGATAAAAAATAATATTCTATTTATGATTTTGTCACTTATAACAAATTTCATTTAAAAAGATAGTCATATTTAGCTATTTTTTGATATTTATCAAAAAGAATCATGGCCTCTTTAATAATTCATGCAAATAGAAGTTATTTCAGATAATAATAAGCAATAAAACAAAGTCAAAATTTAAACTGCTGGCTAATATAAAAGTGCTAACATTAAACGTTAGCATATCTGTCTCTTTATTGAAAGATAGCTATGGTAATAAATTGGAAATTTCAAAAAAGAAAAATTTAAATATATTTTGTATTTAATAAAACATTATAAAAAATATTACAATAATTACAATTATAAAAGATTCTCTAGTTTTCATTCTCTCTATTACATTATTGCTGACCGAGTTCGCAAAGGAAAATCGAACGGTTATTTTATATTTCTATAGAGAAACTAAAGATAATAATTTTTTTATACTGTTTTTTTGCATCCATTTTCTAAAAAAAAATTAAAAAAGATATTTTCGAAATACTTATATTGTCTCTTGTTTAAATTTTTGATAACTTGCATGCGAATTTGATTGAGTTGGAAAATGGACCCTTTAAATTTTTTTTTTTAAATATTAACTAATTCAAAAACATTTAATTTTTGTATTAGACACAAAATATTTTATATTAATAAATTTAAAGATGATAATGCCTAAACAAAAAATATTATGAACGGAGACCTATAATTAATAAAATTGTAACAGTAAAACTTAGCTTTCACTAATAAAACTCGTATCAATTTATTATTCATTACTTATGACCTTATGGGAAATTATTTGATTATTTGATTACAGAGCTCTTCATAAAATATCGAACGTTAGTCACTTTTCTTATAACACTGTAAAAAGACATCCTATTTAAATTGGAGAGAATACATAATTGAAAATAGAAAAAACAAAATATCTTAAATTTTAGAAATTGATGCTCTAGTAATGAGGAAATAATTTTGTTTTAACTTAATAAATATATATATATATATAAAATCTGACCCTCTTATCGCGAAAATTCATATGAGAACTTTTTTTATTAAAATGGTAAAAACTTCTCATTATTTATCCGTGAAATTCTTTTATAGCTTCCATTAGAAATTATATAAATAATTATTACGGGATGTTATTAATATCATGAACCACAAATAAGAAATTAATAAGAAAACATATCCGATAATATTCGAGAAAAATAATCTGCAAAATCTCAGTAAATTTTCTAGCGAAAATATTGGCAGGAATCAAATCTATCAATAGTTTTCACTTTTTCATGATATTTCCAGATTTTTACCACCTATTCCCGCTTTTATCACTTGATTAATGCCAATAAAATGGGAATATTTAGCGCAACTCATGATTTTATCAATTGGTAAAACTTTCAAAAAAGATATTTCAACAAAAATTCGGTGAAAAATAACTGTTTTATATTTTTATGATTATTACGATGAATCAAATTAGAACACTGACGGTAAATTAAGATATTATTTGTGTTACTTTCTGAAATTTATAGTAATGATAAATAATTTTTGTTTTTCTCATTTATTGTATCGAAAAAATTAATGAATCTATCTTAAAATAAACAATTATCTTTGTATTGTTAATGTCTAATTTCCAATGAATAAATGTTTTATTCCAATGTTATTATATTAAGAGTTGTTTGGTTGAGTTTTACGATTTAAACAACCCCGAATCTATCCCAAATATATATTTGAATTTTTTTTTACAAATTTAAAATTACGTCCTAAATTTAATACATAGTTTTCTCATTTTTTTTCTTCAACTTCAACTTCAACCTTGACTTCAAACTGAATCTCAATCCCAATCTTACCTTTAAACTCATCCTCGATCACATCTCAAAAAACTAATAAATAAACCTAATAATAACCTATTGCTAATTAAAAATTCAATATTAAAAATATCATTCTTTTCCATAATAAATTCGAAAATAATTTTAACCGTACTCAGTACGCCTATTTAATTATTTTTTTTCTAATTTTATTTATCTTTGGTTTAGGCTTGCAATAAAATAATGTTATAATTTTTTTTTGCTTTTCCCACTTTATGTTTACCAAAGAATTTTCAACTCCTCCTATTTGAGTATTTTCATTGATTCATATTAATCTTGATAAATTTAAATCTTGCTTATTACATAAATTTTTATCTCATGCTAAAAATCAAAAAAATAGATTCTAATTTTACAATTTATTATGAAAAACTAAAACTTATCTAGTTTTCTTAAACCTCTTTCCTATTCAAAATAAATACAAATATTCTAATTTCAAATATATTTTTACCGATTTGAACCCAATAATATCAGCCCAAAAATATCAATCAGTGCCAAAAATACCTTTAATACTTCAATTCTTTTGTTTTTTTTCAGCCTAATTGCTCACTAGATTCAATCCCATCAAAATAAAATTTTATAAAACTTAGATTAATAAAACTATCACTCAATTTAAAATCACTATACTTGAATAAGTTTATAAATGAAAAATTTAACTATTTATAAAAACTATTAATTTTTTGGTGTAGCTTTTTCTAAAATTTAAGAATTTAAAGTTAAGTTTCATTTACAATAATTTATAAAATACAAAGCCATGTATATTATAGGAAAAAAATGTTGGGATTGTGTTAGCGAAATTTGAATAAACATTCTCTTTTAATAATTTCATGGGAGAAATTAGTTTATCCCAAACCCATATTTAAAAGTCTCTTTTTTTTGGCTCTAACTGATTTATAACTAAAAATAATTTCACTAAAAGTATTTATTATTGTAATCATAAATCTGGTCACCTTATTTTTAATAAATGAATAATTAAGCTATACACAAAATAATAAATATTTATGGTAAAATAACACCATCACCAGTCTAAATGCAGAATCATGGAAAAAAACAAACTGAATTTTTTTTTACAACCCATTAGTTCTAAAAAAATACAGCGTTGCTGAAAAATAAACCCGGGATGAACAGAAAATCCCGTTTTAAAGTCATCCAAAGATACCTCGGAGAGAACTAAATTCAAATTTAATTTACTACAGACAAACCGATGAACTCAGCGAGCCCAAGATAGAACATCTGTAAATAGCTCGATTTTTTTAAATAAAAGATTAGCTAAATTCTTTTTAAAATATTGTGTTTGAGAGTTTGAAAATTCTTATATAAGCGTGTCTTGAATAAAATATCATTAATGAGAGAAATCCTCAGTGATTTTGTGGATTTACTTTGCGGCCCCATCACTGATTCAACTGTATATGAGCTTGGAAAATTACGAAGTATTGAGTATTTCGTGAGTCTTCTATCCTTTATTTCGTCGAATTTTACCATGAGAATTTGATAATGCTCCGGTCAAAGGGCGCTGATTAGCATACAACAATACCATCATCTAAATTCCCAAATGACATTAGATTTCAACCCTTTAATTAAAATCCAGTTCAATCGGTCCCTGGGCTCCTTCCCGGAGTATATTCTGAATTCAACGTCGAAAGAATTTCTATTTAGCGATCTTCCTCTGTCTGTAGCTGACTCGAAAACTGATATTGACCTATTAATATCCATTATATCGTTTCCTATTGAAAACTGTTTGAGAGACCGAAGGTCCCGAAAACGATTTGTGGTAGGCCATTCAGGCCGCATTTGCACTTTATTGGTAGATAGTAATATAGATAAGAGAAATAAATAAATAAATAAAAATAGTATAAATTGGTCCTAGTAGACCCTGTTGCATAATCAGTCATTTTTAAAGTTAATAATTTGTTTAGAGATTTTCTGAGGGAATGCGGAGGGTGGGTAGAATCGTTTTTGGAACCTTCGGTCCCTCAAACAGTATTCATCTATTCTTCATATTCATTCAAACAGTCTAGAATGTTATTCTGGACCGAAGGTCCCTTTAAAGATTGGTGTGTTTGTAGTTTGAATTATCGCTAGAGTGGAGGTGTTTATTATTTCCTCGGTTGGTTTGAAATACTATTTCTTGAACGTATTGGGTGTGCCCCAATCAGCTTGCTTCAATATATTCTATAGTTTTACCCCTGATAAAAACGCCTTTGTTGCGGATACTCTTCTAGTACTATGGGCAGTGTCTGTTGACCCAATACTTAATAGAGCATTTTTAATCCATCTGGCTATAGTTTCATTAGACGCGGGCTTTATTTTTGGAACGAAGACAAAAAACATGGTATCAAGGAACTCCCCTTCTGCGTAAGTAGCCGTTAGTTTAAGGTAAAGCTCCGGTGTTTTTACTGGGAAAATATTTTCTTCCCCTTCTAATGGGGCCAACCAAATATATTTAGGTGTTTTGTTTTTATTACTTGGGCACCACAGACTATAAGGATCCGTTTTCGGATTTGCATATGTGAGAACGCATTATTCCTTGTATCTCACTTCTGGGTCTCCATGAAGTGGCTATGGCCAATAAAATAACTGATTTTTGGCCGAGTAAATTTAATTATAGATTACTACTGATACCCCAAGAATTTATCTTTACTAGCAGTGTATTTATATTCCATGTCGGGAAAGGTTTAGGGGTTTTTACTGTACTGTTTTTTAGGCCTTGTAGTAGCCTACTTACTCTTCTGACAGAAGTCACTGGCTTTTGAGTTGGGTACAAGTTCAGCCAATGGTCTGACACCTCTGTGGCATTAATTAGAATCGAATATGGCTTAAGATTGAGTGAAGCGAGAAAATTTGATAGAGCTACTTGATTGTATTCTTTGTGATTTATATTATTGGCTTGCACGCAAATAATAAATTTTTTGACTCCAGCATCGTAATTTCTTCTGGTATTAGGTCTGATTGCCTCTGATAACAATTTTTTGGCGGAAAGGGAGAGTTGGAGATCATTTTCCCCGATATTTT
>LSSL01000826.1:2139-22853 GCA_001953115.1 Smittium mucronatum | reverse complement strand
GATTTATTTATTTAGTCACAATTTTATTTTAAAAAAATATAAAATAACCAATAAATTTAAAAAAAGTGTTAAATATATATATATATATATATGTATTCATATTAGAAGCGGTTAATTTTTTTTCTCGAATAAAACTTATCCATTTTACAATGAAGTGGCTTTTTTTGGTTATAATAAAAGATAGGGTTTAAATCAATAGCTATTTATTTTACTATCATTGATGAATTATAATTGTGAATATGCGCAATAACACTATATCAATAGTGGAAAAAATACGAGTTTACATATAAAAATAAAAGAAGTTAATAAATTAAAAAGCTTCCTATATTCTAAATAACCCCATTTATTTAATTATGGAAATTTTCTGAAAAAATAAATTATAAAAAATAAATTATATTTGTGTATTTAATCAAAAATAATAGATAAATTAAGTGGCTATAAATTTATTTATTTTTAAAAAAAGCATTAAAGTGAAATGTTTGGGGAAGAGAGAGATATAATATAATATTTATGTATATATTCTCCATTATTTTATGATATATTTATTAAGAAAAATAATATTTCACCGTATATAATACTTATGAGCCAAATTATGTTCTACAAATACATTTTTTTAGTTTTTTAAAAAATACACACGATGTCAAAAAAAAATAAAATCTAGTAGATAACAAATAAACCTTTAATAAAAATAATTATAAAAAATTCAATTCGATTTGGGAAGTTTTAAAAATATTGGTTTAAGTTAACATAGAATATGTTAACCTCTATTTCTATTTAAAATCATTAAATATCATTAATAATAAGCTTGGTAATCTAATTAAGACTAATTTTGCATAAATACAGTCATCAATTTTAATTAGTTACTATTATTTGGAAAAAATTTTGAAAGAATTGTTTTCAAACTTTTTATGATTATATTATATAGACCTATTGATTTTTAAAAGAAAAAAAAACGTTCAATTTTTCAAATTATCATTTTTATTGCGATTCTGGGTGTAATAATCAAATATTTATCAATATAGTTTTGATATTATTTATCCCATCTCAATGATTATGAATTTAAGTTGGTTTTTTTTCAAAAAATTTATTACAGAAAGTTTCAGACATGATAAGAAATATTATGTAACTTGAAAACTAAATTTTAGATTATTTTATGTTTATTTTAGCTTTATAATTAATAATTAATAAATTATATACGCATTATTATTGATAGGATGTTAATTTAATAATTTTTTCAACAGTGGCATGATTTATATTTCAATGTTTATTTTAAAGCTAATATTTGTACTCTAAGCTTCATTTATTCTAAGATAAATATTTTTCAAAAATTGAAGAAATAAAAAATAGACCACTTTTTTGTATTTCTGATAAATTTTAAATAAAATATTAGTCTAATTATTGTTTTTTTATCAAAAAATGATATAAGCTAATCACATAATGATATCAATTAAGGCTTAAATGTTACATTTATGATTTTTTTATCGATATATAATTTTTTTCAAACAATTTTTCAGAAATAGGATGATATTTTAAAGAATTTTTATAAATACTACTCGAAATTTTCGGATTCAAATTTACTTTTTTTGTAATCTAATTCAGTTTTTAAAAAATCCAATAATTTTTTTTTTATTTTTATTAAAGGTTTATTTGTTATCTACTAGATTTTTTTTTTTTTTGACATCATGTGTATTTTTTAAAAAACTAAAAAAATGTATTTGTAGAACATAATTTGGCTCATAAGTATTATATACGGTGAAATATTATTTTTCTTAATAAATATATCATAAAATAATGGAGAATATATACATAAATATTATATTATATCTCTCTCTTCCCCAAAAATTTCACTTGAATACTTTTTTTAAAAATAAATAAATTTATATCCACTTAATTTATCTATTATTTTTGATTAAATACACAAATATAATTTATTTTTTATAATTTATTTTTTCAGAAAATTTCCATAATTAAATAAATGGGGTTATTTAGAATATAGGAAGCTTTTTAATTTATTAACTTCTTTTATTTTTATATGTAAACTCGTATTTTTTCCACTATTGATATAGTGTTATTGCGCATATTCACAATTATAATTCATCAATGATAGTAAAATAAATAGCTATTGATTTAAACCCTATCTTTTATTATAACCAAAAAAAGCCACTTCATTGTAAAATGGATAAGTTTTATTCGAGAAAAAAAATTAACCGCTTCTAATATGAATACAAATATATATATATATATATATATATATATTTAACACTTTTTTTAAATTTATTGGTTATTTTATATTTTTTTAAAATAAAATTGTGACTAAATAAATAAATCCTGATGAAAAAAAATATAAACAAAATTTATATATAATATTTGGCTTTAATTTAACAATATATTTAAAATATCAATTAAGCTCGAATTTTTTAATATAAAAACGCCTCAAGCTCTCTTAAATACAAAAACCACCAAAAATTATCTTTATTTCGTCAATTTGATAATTTTTTGCACTATTTTATGTATATTTTTACTAATTAAAACAATTTTTCGTTCAAAATAAGTTTTTTTTATAAATGAAATCATAAAATGCACATCGAAATTTCTTTTTTTCATTCTAGAAAAAATAGCATAAGAGTATTTTTATACAATCAGAAATCAATTTGTTTTGTTATAAATTTATTTATTTTTATAAAAATTTAATTTCTTTTTTTATTTTAGCTAATATTCTTTTAGGGTTTAATAAAAATTTAACAAGATTTGAGCCTTATTAAATCGAATTTATTTATATTTATTGTTTCACTTATATAACTACTATTTCACCCAATTAAAATGCTTTTAAGTAAATTTTATGTATATTTTTTTATAATTTTATCTTGATGAAAAAAAATTACCATTATTAAATATATAAAATTAATTTTTTACACTTAACATAGGTTTAAATGCTTTTCAGATATATATATTATATATTAATATTTATATCACATAATTACTTTTATATTATAACTATTACGTAATTTTATGTCGAGTTTTTATTAGAACTAATAATCAAAAAGAATCGATATAAATCGAGAGAATACTAAAATTAGAAAATTTACAGTGATTTATAAAACTAAAACATTTATCGAGTTAAAATAAAAGATAAATATAAATTTACCATAAAATTTACTGAAAAGTATATTTTCTATAAAAAAATATCCTTTATATTAAAAAAAAGCATGAAGGAGTGTTTCGTAATAAAAAATTTAGTATGATTATATAAATAAAAAATAAATTTCAATTATTTTTTAAAATTATTAAAGCTAATAATTTCACTTTCAGTTTAAATATAATACATGGTTTTTTTGGATAATGTATTTAAAATTTAAGTTGAATTTAAAAGTTGAGGCGAAAATTATTTAATTATAATCTTTTAAACCTTTAATTATTTACACAATCGGATAAATTTTTCATCCATAGTTATTAACAACAAACTTACTAATAAAAAATGAAACATATAAAAACGTACAAAAATGTTTATACTAAAGTATTTTTTTATATTATTGTTTTTTTGGTTTATTTTTGTGTATTTTTACTATAATTTCTGTTTTTTTAAAAAATAATAATAATATAATTTTCAGCCAAATTTTCTCTTTTAGTTTATATGAAATATCAAATACTAAATAAAAACATATCTTATTTTATTATATTAGGCAATGGTATTTTTTAATATAAATTATTTAAATAAATAAATTCAAATCGGGAATTTATCGAAATTTCCAAACTATATATATATGAGAGATTATTTCAAAGAACAGAATTTTTTTTTACTTTGCATAATATTAGCTATAATTACATTTATAAAAAAGCCAGTCCAATAAAAATAGAAAATTTTTTATCCCTAATACATTACAGCATTTTACCAGTAGAAAAACATCCTCTAAAATTCATATTTTGAATCTTCGAATAAATTATCACTGGATCTTATCTCAATATTTCCAAATTAGGAAAATAGTAAAAAATTAATAGTAAAGTTTCAGATCTTTAGGGGAATCTCCCATATATATAATAAAATTTAAAAATTTTAAACAGCTTTCCGCACCGATTTCGAATAATTAATTTATTTAAAAAAAATTTGCTCAAATTATCTTCCAAATTATTCATAGATTTAAAGTTTATTCGGTGCATAAAACTTTAAAATATCTTTCGTATATTTATTATACGATTGAAATAAATTTAAAATTAAATAATTTAAATTATATTGGATAAAAAATAATTCTATATTATCTTGTATTTATATATTTATAATAATGATTTTTCCAAATTTAAATTAATAATATTATAATGATTGGTGTTAAGACGATTAAACTTATAAAAATTATAATATATTCATTAAGTTATACGATATTCATAAGATATTACAAATTAAAATTAATAAATCTTGGATGTTCTTATTATCTAGATTTTTTTTATTTTAGTTCTTTCAGGGCGGATGGCGCAAAAAATGGCAATTTATTTATGCCCGATGTTTTCTTTAGGTAAATAAATTTTTTATATCATTTTTCTGTATATCAATTTACAACAATTGGAGTTTTTAACAGAAAAAAAAGAAATGAGGGAAATTTTCGGACGAGGAAAGGAATAAACAGGCTAGTATAAGTATAACTCTTCTATTAATATCTTTTTTTTATCAAAAAAAATTAAAAATAACTGTACCATCATGAATCAGTAATTTTTGGTTTTACTATTTTTTTCCATAAATCCCTGAATTAATTTATTTAAAAATAAAATATGAGGTAATAGAAATATAATTGAAATGTGTACATATCTTGAGTTATTTTCTGAAATCGTAACTAATATATTTTGGAGAATTCCTTATCCTCCACCTAGATTTTCTTTATAATAAATTTATGCTAGGGATTTACTTTGGGCTCCAAATGAAAAAATAAAAAAATAGCAATATATAATATATATATATATATATTTTGAATAATGTTCTTTTTTTTATTTTTCAATTTTCTTTTACCCTTTAAATAATAGTTTTTTTAAAGTATTTATTGAACTCATATTGAAATAAAAAAATAGTATATGTATATCTAATATAGAATAAAATTAATAAAGCAAATAAAAATTAGCAGAAAAAAATACTTCAGCGTAAAAAATTGCGAAGGATAAAATATCTTTGTATAAAAAACTGCCTAGATATATGTTTATTTAAGTTTATATAGATGAAATCTCTTATAAATCTTGTTTAATAAGACTTATTTCTTTGTATTTTCTTAGTTTTTATATCTTCATTTGTCGTATGATTTATCTACGACATATATGCTTATTATATATATATCGAGTTAAATTTAAATAAAATAATGATAAAATACGAAAATTTTCTCAATATTTATCTCAAAATAGATTATTGGGGCATTATAAATATCATTTTATTTAGATTAATTAATTCCATGAATTATTTAATTCTAATTTTATATTTATTTTGTATGCTTTTAATTAATATTAAAACATGATTTTAAAATATCTAAGAAATAAATAATAATTTTATAAATAAAATTGATAAATAAAATATCAATATTTACTGCAAATTTTATAGAATTATGTCAATTATTCAAATTATTTCTACTCTAAATAATTTTCATGAAATATTAAAAATAAATATTTTTATCAAATTTATATATCATTTTTTTATTAATCAATCAAGTGTAAAAGATTTTTATTAAATTTATTATTACCTTATTTTCTCCTAGTAATATGCACTTGGTAAAAAAATCAGAAATAGAGGAACAGTAGCAACTGTAACAGTTTAAATAATAAAACATTCGAATACTGTGATTTTTTGAGCTATTTAGTACTAACCACATGTAAAAATCGTATTTTTTTAAAAATTGATAAATTTTCTTAAATTTTTAATTAATTAACACATTTTAACAAGTAAAAGTTTTTACGATAAATTTCCCGTAAATTTTCCTGAATTTTGATAAATTTTTAAAGAATAACAATTAAAATTGTAAATCACAATAAAATCACATCTTTTATGATTAGAAAATTATCAATATTTTGAGAAAAATATTTCCAATTAGGTTTTAATATCGAATTTAGTTATTTCTAATAAGTATTCCCGCATTATCAAACATATTTATAAATTTATAAGTGCATGAACAAGATAAAAAAAATCATCGAAAATAAAAAAAACCTTGAATAATATTGTTTAATTCCGTTATGATAAAAAAAAATTCATATTTAATTTTTCTTCATTGAAATTTTCAACCTATATAAACTTCGTAAATTTTAAATAGGAATATTAGACAATTTCAAAAATTTAAATTATAATTTAGTTAGGATAATTAATTTAACCAAATCCACATTTAGATTTCTCCTTTTTTACAAACAAAAATTATTTTTTTTAAATGTATATATTTTTTAGAATTTTTTTATTTTTAATTTGGGCTAAAGTTTTCTTTAATATGGCTAAAAAATATTTGCTTAAAAATATTTGAACGATATTTTTTTGAAAATTACACTAAATATACAGAGAAAACGATCCATTTAATTAAATTTTAAACCAAAAATTCTCATAAAAATATTATATATGTAATAAAGTGAAATAAATAATATCTTTTAATAAGAAATATCATGTATTACATACTTGAATATTATATTTCTTTTCAAAACATATATTTTTCTAATAATAGGGATATATTTTTAATACCAAATTTAATATTTTTATTTGGCTATAATATCTAAGGCGGATTGTTTCAAAAAAAGAAATAATGATTTAAATAAGTTTAAAAAAATATCTTTAAACAATTTTTTTTCTACGAAAGTGGCATTAAAAAAAATGTTATTCCTCAAATTCGATGTAAAAAAAATAAAAAACTTATTCCAATTTTTTTTTTTTTGGTTTCTATCTAATATATCCAACCAATTTGTTCATATAATAACAGATAAAATTTTAACTATCAACTAATTTATTTTAAACTAATTTTTAAAAAAATTACAGCTATTTTTTTAAAAAAATGATTATGATAGAAAATTTTTGGGTATTTTTTTTTAGTATCATTTAAGAATAATTCTTGTTGAGAGTTTTATATCAGTATTATTTTTAAATAGAACTAATATTGAGAAGAATTTTTTTGAGTATTTATATCTAAATTATAAAAATAAATATCTGGAATTAGAATTTATATTTTGTTGTTTTTGATGAACATGATTTTGAATAAATTATAAAAAAAAGACAAAAAATTTCCATAGTTATTAAAAAAATTAGCTAGTTATATATAAATCATTTTAATTGTGATACTGATTTGAATTTTTTTAGATATTTTTTTTTGTTATCTGAAATTTTCAAAAAAATTATTTCTATAAATTTGATTAATAGGAAAAGTACTGTTATACCGTTTTTTAAAATCGTGTTATAAATATATTTAAATATTTTTAGTTCTATTGTGATATCTTAATATAGTTTAATTTAAGCGATATTTGTGTCTAAAAATTATCTCAAAACATCCAGTATATTAGCATTTAGTGTCCATTGTAATATTTTCTCTTTATTCGCGCATAAAAAATAAATTAATTTCAAAATATATCATTAATTATAAATAATTAAATATATCATACTTAATTCAGATCCAAAATAAAATTAACATTTATTTTAAATATAGGAAAAATATGATATCACTAATAATATCATATCGGGGTTTTTTATATTATTTTCCTTAACCAACTCTTCCACCCAATAACATAAATTATTTATAATAGCAGATTTAGGATTTTTCTCTGGATTATTATATTTTTTTCGAATTTATTTATAAATATTTTAGCTTAATCTAAAATTTAGAAATTTAAATTTTGGCATTAAATTCCATTTAATCATTTTATGAAAAAAATAGAAACAATTTGTGATATTTTTTAAGGATCATCTCTGCTCTATTAAATGAAAATCATAAAAAATATCACATAAATATAAAAAAATGTAGTTTGGTAACACGTATAATATTGAAAATCATTAAAAATTAAACATAAGTATATTTCTGTGATTATATTTTTTATATTTTGGTGCATTGACTATTTTTTAATTCCTTAAGGATTTTAATTGGATATATTAGTAAATATTCAAAAAAATAATTCATAACTTGATTTTTAAATCACAAAAGTAGTCTAATTTTTGTACATTAATACGAATAAGGTTTTTTTAATAACAAAAAAAAAAATTTTTAAATCTTATTTTTGTTTTTGTTTTTTATGTTATTTTTGAAAAATTGATTCTAAAATTAATTCTATTCATATTTTTGGTATTTATTAAAATCAAAAAAAATCAACATCAGCTGGAATTGACCCTATTTATAACAATTCGTCTATTAGAAAAATTTAGTTGATAAGAATAACTAAAAATATTTAGAAAAATAATTTTCAAATTTATACCGAAATATATAGCAACGAATAATTTTGGAATATTTTTTATTTTTATAGCTGTTTAAGACCGCTTTATTAGTGTATGTGTCGCAGGGTAAGATAAAAGAATGATATGAAATAATTAATATTCTTAGAAACATCAAAAGAAGATAAAAAGTGAATACAAAGATAAAAAATAAGAAAAAATTAAAAATAATATAGATCTATAATCTTTACTATATTAGTCTGCTAAGTGAATTGATCTAGTGTAATTAAAAGAAAATAGAATTTTATTAACCTAAGAAAAGTGGGAATTCTTTACATATAAATAAAAATGCGATCCGGTGAAACTATATCGCTGAGCTAAGAATAAAAGAAGATAAAACGAAGCGATTTTGAATAGTATTGAATATATACAGTAATATGATTATGAAAATAGATTAAATTACTCCAATTTATAGTTTTATATAAAAATGAGGTTCAAGCCAGCTTTTTTTGACCCATCCCCCTTTCGAAATTTGATTATAAAAAAATATTTTTTTAGTTTTTTATTATTTAATTAAAGATTATAATAAAAAATTAATTTGGAAATATAATGAGTAAAAAGCGTTCCAAAATTAAAAAGAAAATATTCTGCACTTGAAAATTTAACATATTCTTTATCAGATTTTCAAATCTTATAAACTTGAAAGACGTTTGTATAATGCGTTTCCTTCATTTCAAACGAATTTTCTCAGAGTGTCTTAAATTTATTTTTATACCATCAAATCCCTTAATTGAAAATAAAGGTTGTGGTACTTATAATTTTACCGCATATTCTAAAGTATACCCAATTTATATTTTTTATTTTCGAAAATTAAGTAAAAGCTAATAGTTTTTCTTCTTAATAATCTTTAATAGAAATAAAAAATAATTTTTTATTATAATTAGATAATACTGCTTTTTAATAAAACTACTGCCGGTTTAATATATTTTATATAATATTAGGGCTGATTTAAATATTTTTACAATTTTTTTTTTAAATTTTTTTTTTAGGTTGGGTTGTAAAATCGAGTCAAGTTTGATCGAAAGAAATTAAATTATATAAATTTGATTCGAATCGTGTTAATAAAAATCAAAGGTTAATTTATGTGTAAAGCTAAGTAAAAAAAATCAATTTAGGGATATACGCTTAGTTTTTAAATGGAATTGTGTAAAAAATGAAATAATAATGCTCTAATTTGAATCGAAAAATAACAAATGGTTAATTTCATATTTCTCAGAAGAAATTATAACCATGAAATTTGGCGCAATTTGTGCCTCATAAAACTGATTAATTTTATCAAAACAAAAAAAGTTCAATTTGCTGAAAAATATAGGGCTTTGAATGCTATTTTATATCATATTATGCATAAATTGATAGTAAGAATGATAAAATATTAAGAATTTTTGAATTTGGTTCCAAAAGTTCCCTAAAATGAGACAATTTTATTCAAGTCTGTATGGTTATTGAAAAAAAAATTAGTTTTAGAAACATTTAGCCTTGTATAAATTTGAATCTTAAGTTGTCTTATTTAATTTCTATTATCAGGTTTGGCCCTTTTCAGAGATGATGGTGGTAGAATAAAATTTGTTTTGTATTAGATGATATCTATGAATAAATAATATTTATAAATGATTGGATAAATCAATTAATTGGGCCAATTAAAAATTTTATAAGACAAAATTAGGAGTTGGAAATTTTTTCGATCTGAAAGGGTTATAACATTTTTTTGCCTAACCTGATTTAGAATTTACCCATGTATAACTAAATCGATTCTTTAAAAACTAATTTATCAATTAACTATCGGTTTTTATCAATAAAATTTGATTCAAATTTACTTGATTTGATTTTTTACAATCAAATTTAATTCGATTTTATTTGTTAAACTTTTTTTATTAGCTCAAATTATTACTACTCTATTATTCAGAATATTCAAAAGATAATAAATACATATATTTTTTCTAAGCCGAAAATTCAAATTGAAGCATTTTTGTTTTTAAAATATCTACTTATATTAATATATACGAATTAAAAGAACATTTTCAAAATTTTGTTGATATTTTAGATTATCTTATATATATTTTTTCTAGAAGTTTACTGAGCATTAAAATTTTCACGAATTATTAAAAAAATTAATTTGTTAATATTTTTATATTATCAAGTCTTTATTTTATTTTTTGGTGCATAAATAAATTATTTTTTATGATATTTTTTCATCTTTATGAATTCTAGAATATTTCAAACCATTTTATTAAAAACAACAATCCCCCAAATTATATCAATGATTACTCAAACGATCGTAATATTTATATTTACTGCTATAGTTTTGATTAATATATTTTCCATATATATATATATATATATACGCAAATTTCAAAAATTAATCCAATTAATTAATTCTGTGAAGTTTTTTATTAAATAAATGAGTTGTTACATTATTGTAAATAGATAATTAGATATGAATTTTCTCTAAATGCAAATTTAAATGATTAGTGGCAGATTTTTTATTTAAAAATTCACTTAGAAATGGATTTATGCATTATTATAGATTATATATTTATAAATATCTTTATCAAATGGACTTTTTTTAAATAAATAAATATTTTACTTGGAATTTTTTTTAACTAATTTCTTAAAATGAAAATGAAAATTACTCATGATTTTTTTTCACATTAAAAATGAATCATATATAATACCATAGCGAGGAATTATGAAGCAGTAGTATAATCGAAGCTTTTTTTTTCATAAAATAATTTAATAATTTACTGAAAATTATAACGGGGGTTTCAAAAAAATAAATGAATGTATAGATAAAGATTAGATAAAAAAATAAAAAAATAAATATTTGTTATGATGTAAAGTCCATATATTCTTACTTTGTACAAGGAAAAATATCAAATATCTCAAATAAAATTTGCAATTTTATTAATAAAGTTGCAGAGTTAGTGTTTTAATAATCATCCGAATAATTTTTAATATGTGGTTTAAAAAAATATGTGTTGTATAAATTATAATAACTTTATGAAATTATAATATAATATATATTATATCAATTGTTATTAGCAGATTTTAATTATTACCATCATCAAAAATATAATACAATCTAAAGGTTTTATGGGAAAATATAAAAGATATAAATCGTTTTCTATACAAAATTTTTTTCTATTCTTTTAAATCATAGATATTTGAATTTTTAAACTGATCTTCTAAAATAAAATTCACAGTGATTTCAGTTAATTGAGTATATCGATCATAATGGTCTATGGTTTTCTTAATATTTAAGCAAAAAAAAATCATCGATTTTAAACTTTTAATAGAATTTTGATTTTTAATTAAGAGTTTTAAAAGGTTATAAAAATCAAAATTTTTATCTTGATTCTACTGTATTTCGTGCATAATTTTCAAAAATTAGACATATTTGGTTTTATTAAATATTTATTCTATCATTTAAAAATAATATCTACTAAATAAATTGAGTTTTCATATTATTCACCCATTGTTAAACTAGTTATATTTTTGCAAATATAAATATGGCATGAGTCAGATTCATACATCCATAGAAAATCATATTTAAATATATCATCAAAGGTATGTAAAGTGTGAAAATTTGTTAAATTTTCATTATAGATAATTTTAATACGCTAATAATTAATCGATATAGAGTTATAATTGTAATATATTTGGCACTTTACATTGAATGTCAAATAAATTGATTTTTAAATTGTATCAGGTTTTATTGAAATATGGGTTTTTGAGAATGTTAAAAATAATCTCTATTAATATTCACAACCAAAATATGCTAAACGGACCTATTTATATTTATTTATGAAATGGTCAACTTTCTGAAATAATATGCGCTTTTACTATTAAAAATTCCCATTTAAATTTTATTAAAAATAGTATTTTGTAACACTATGTTTTTTATTTGTTTAAAATAAAGATGATATAAAATAAATGATTAAAGTAATTTAAAAAAGGTATAATTATCACAATTCCGGAAAAAATTAATAAATACAAACCGATTGTTTTTTTTATTGAATTAATATTAAATTATTAATGGAAAAAGGCGTATAGCATCTCTAAAATTCACCCTAATGTGAGATTGGCGATAATATATTTTTAAAGTTCAAATTAATTAGTGGTTCTCAGTATTTGGTTGAGTTATTTTTTATTGGTTTATTTGTAAACCAGTGGAATTAAATATCCAAAAAGATGGATTTAAAATAACTTAATCACAAGAAAATAAAACATAAAAAAACAAATCAATTGTTATATTAGTTCTTTCATGCTCAAAAACAATACTTTTTAAAATCCGTGAAAAAAAATGGTATATTTTTGCAATATATAAGGACATTAAACATAGGATGATACTTAGAGATAGAAAAATGCATTATAATTTCATCAGATTAAAATTTAGAGTATTTTTGTGTCTTTTCCAAAAGGTGTCAATCATAAAACCATAAACCCTGTCTTAATACATTTAGGCTTCCAGGCTTATATTTTTGGTGGGTAAAAATAAGCTCAAGAACACACCCAATAATATACAACAAATATACAGCATATAAATATATATATTGCAAAATGTAGATATGTTTATATAATTCAATTATAAAAAATCTATTAGGCTCTCTATGTTTCGATTTTTTATATCGAAAAGGATTCCAACTAAGATCAAAAGAAATTTAAAGAATAAAAAAAATTATCTAAGGTAAAACTAAAAATATTTTGAACAATGGCACAATTTAGCCTGTCTATTTATAGCCCTTTTAATAAAACCAACTAATTTTCGTTTCAAGTCTATTGGTAAATGGATATTTTTATTTAGATAAATATAATATATCACCAAACAGTCCATTTAAAAAAAATCAGCGAATAAAAAATAGAAGATATTCAGGATATAAAACGGGTTTTGGATTTTACTAATTATAAATATAGGCAATTTTTTAACCTTGGTCACGGAAAAGGATAAATAATTAGATTTTTGTAGTTCATAGATGGTAGGAAAATCATTTATGATATTGAAAATCGCATTGAAAAAAAGTAACCGCACAGCCTATTTACATATACCATTATTACATTAAAAACATAACCGTTTTATATGGTATTGAATTTATTTATACTGAAAATTTTACCACTTTAAATTCTCATTTTTAAAATATGGTCATAGATAATAATCGATGGTGTTTCTTATAATTATTTATATCCGCAAAAATATCATTTTATTCATAAAAGGTAATTCGGAATTTATTACCAAGAAAAAAAAGAACCTAATCAATGGTTTATTTAAAGTTGAAAAAACCAATAATTCAAATCCGGGAAACAAGAAAATGATACAAGAAAGATTTAAAATTCGATCTTAGAATGTAAAAATGTTAATAAACGCATTTTCCTAACAATGTTACAATTAATTGTATTCAAAATATTATTTTACGGTATGTTGAAATGCAAAAAAAATAAATATATATATCAAGGATTCAGAGGTTGGATAAATTATGGAAAAGCCAGTATTTATCATGAATATGAATTTTATGTTGGTAGGACAGAGAATAAATAAATTTAAACATTTCATATTAATAAAAAATATCAACGGATCTAAATTTAGTAAGTTTTGCCCGATGGAATTCAATTTGAGTCAGCTGACTTATGAGAAAAAAATACTTCAATTATAAATAGAATACTAAATATTCTTACCACAGAATTTATTGCGCAGCACATCAGGTATTAAGCTCACAGAAATATTACTCTCTTTATGCATAAGGGTCAGAAACGTTCAGGAGCACTAAAATCTCTTGATAAACAGTTTTCACGATAAAATTATTTTGCTGTTGATTGGCTATTTTGCGAAAATTTTATTGCCAATATTTATGCTGCTTTGGTTTCCACTTGATAAAACCATATTCTATTAATTATTTTTTTGAAATCAATAAATTGGTTTATTCGAAATTTAGCAAATTAGAGTGTGTATCACATTTTGGAGAAAAGGGTTAACGGTATAACACAAAATTCTGTCAGCGCCATGATTCGCTATAATTTTATAAAGTATACCGATCAATTAAAACCTCACAACCATAGGATTTTTATTGTATTTAAAATCGGTGTTTGTGATTTCCACGAAAATTTTTTTTTATGTAATGTTTTTCAAATAAATATAATCGATACCACGTAATGAATTTTTTTTGATGTAAGGAAGTGCTGAATCCTTGTCTAATAATCACATGTTCTCAAAACGTAGCATGATCGATATATAATTGGATGATGGAATAAACTGGTTGATTACTAACATGCATGCTTTCAGAGCAGGGGATGGGAAAATGGGATTCAATTTTAGAACGTAAAAATCTGATTTCTAATGGCCGACAATAATTGATAAATACAAAATATTATTTTAACGAATAAGAATTACAAGCATTTTTCGACTCAAAATGCATCGATATTTTACAATATTAGGGCGTAGGGATGTCAATCATTTATCCCCAAGTTTAAATGCACAGATATCATTTGGCATTTTTAATTAGATATATATTGATAACTATATAGAAAATTGGCTTAATGCCTCAAATGTCAGCTTAATAAAGACTTTTTTTATAAGGGATTTGTTTTAGTTTAAAAGTGATGAATATAATATTATATTTAATCAAATAAAAAGCAATAATGCAATTTATCCCTTTCAAGTGGGGCACGAATATGATATCTAATTTTTGGTCAATAGACACACCCCGTTTAACTTCTATACTTAGCATTGGTTTAATTAATACTCATAAATAGAAAGTTATCACTTAGCGAATAGAAGCAATGATTATTTTATAAACATCGGAAGGACATATATAATAACCACTTATAACAATGTCACATCACATTAAAATAGCTAAAAATTAAAGTTATTGGCGAAAAAGGCCTTCCCTGCCATTTTTTTTATCAAAGAATTTCATTGTACGCTTTTCATCCAACCTTTTCATCTCTTTTTGTAACAAAGAATCACTGGAAAGTTTGTAAGTAAAATATCGAATGCAACTATAATTTAAATTTACTCTATTTTTTATGGTAGTTGCATCCATCCGTGATTGGGTATAAATTTGTGCAAATTTGATAGCACGAGATTTCAGTTTTTTCCAAAAAATTAATAATGCCACACTAGTCAACTCTTTCCAGAGCCAAAAATATATGAGTTCTTAATCGTGAAATTTGACACTTTTTATTCGACGATAGTATAAATCTTGGTATAAAATGGAATGTTTGCATTGAACTAAAAAAATAAACTCGGTTTTTGTATATCTAAACCCGAAATGGTTAAACTTGTGATTCTAACTAGATCTATTCATCACTTGAGAATTTGAATGGGAATCTATAATACAAATGAATATCTTCTGGTTTATTAATAGAAAAATCAAATACTGACAGGAGGGGTTTAATATCAGAGTGGTAAAAAAAAGCCAATTTAACTTACTAACAACCGATAAAATAAATTGAACAATTATTTATAGCCAATACGATACTTTTCTTTCAATGAGGTATTTTTATTTTTATTTTTTTCTTTTGTTAAAATAACAGATCCGCTTCTTATAATTTAAGCAAACCGGAACAAAAAAATATTTGTGAGCTTTGGAAAGTTTGTTTTATTTATACGGGAAATTTATTTGTGCTGGAAAGTTAAAGTCTAAACGGTCAATATAATAGATTTTATCATCAATTTATTAGAATACCCATGAAAATCAAATCTTTACTTTGTAATTTGTATTTTATTGGCTATCTGATTATTAATTCAGAATAGAATTTTTAAGCTGTAGAGTTGAAATAAGGGTTGTTATAAGTTTCTTAGTTTAGAGCTTATGAATGAAAACCTTTTCAATGAGGTTGAAAACGGCAAATTTTTCATCTAGAAATTTCACAGATATCGCTTAATTAATTCCAATGGTTATTTATGGGAGATTCTGTATTAAGATAGAGATACACATGATACGTATCGATTATTTCAGACAATCCAAAAAATACACGGAAACTCTATTTCAGATAATCCAAAAAATAGACGGAAGCTCTATTTCAGACAATAATGGCATTTAAAGCCAATAATAGCATGAGTATAATTATGCCAAATCAATTCTGTGTAACTCACTGAGAATTAGAATATTAATATTATTCGCATTACCCGTTTCAGGATTCTCGAATTAAAATTCATTATCACTCTAGAAAGAAGCAAAGTCCCATAAAAAAAATACTGGCTTTAGAAACGTTAGAGGACGTGTGTGGTCCCGGATGTTTTGTAATCATACATAATTCTAAGCTTAAATTATGGTTTACTATCATGTACTTATTATTTGATTTTCCCAACAGAGTAGCTCCGAAAGCTTTATTTATATATAAAGGGACACCCCAAATGCTTTCGATTCGACTTATTTTTTCCGTTTTCTTTACAAATATTGATTTATTATCGAAATCTATATCGTTCAATGACTTTTATAGATCGTGGAGAAGGAGGTGACATCCCAATCACTCCACCCAAAACTGAAAAACATTATTACCCCTCAGATTCAAAAAATCTGGAGCATTCATCAGGGACTCAAAATTTATTAATGTAAGATTATAAAGATATACTTACACATTTCAATTTTTAATATTATCATCTTTTTAGGCCCAATCCATGTTCCTACCTAAGATCTTCTCAAAGTATATCTAGTGATGGTAATTGGTCAGATAATGTAGATAAAAAAAGTCTTATGAACCGTGCTAGTAACTCTATTGATTCGCATAGGAATTCTTACGAGAATCAAGGAACTATTTATAATGGTCATTACGATGACGTTTCCTCTTCTTTGCAAGTCTCTAATATCCAAGAACATTATGAACCTAATAAAGATAATAATTACTCACAAAGTTATCAAAACCAAAATGACTATAACATGAATCAGAACATTTACCATAACTCCCACAATTTCAACTCAAATCCGGCTCATGAATACCAATACTCACAACAAAATTACGATGTTTATCAAAATAGTTATAATCATCAAGCACACACCTATGCCTACGAACAAAACTATAATAATATCCACCTTCCAGGCCCTGAATATCATCAAAATTATACTCAGAATCAATATTTTAGCAACCAAAATTATTCTTATACAAACAATCTCCAGTCAGTAGGTGGTAGTTCTTACTCTGGATATGATGGATCCTTGGATAAAAATCTTGAAAAAAGTGGTGGTAATTCTGTATACTCAAATGGTCAATATCCAAATTATGACCAAACCGGATATCAAAGTGCCCCTTATGGCTTCGAGCAACATTATCCCAATAAGCAGGGATATCCCGACCAAGTCCAAAGATATGATCATTACGATAGTAATAACTCTGGAAATTGGGGCGTGGCACCACCAATAAATGAATATGTGCCTGTTGTCAATTATAATGAAATAGATTACAATGGCATGCAATTCCCCGAATTCCACAATACAGAACCTCAACACTCTAATCAGCAATATGCTCCTGATATCTCTGGAAACGTTCCATTTTACCCAAATGTTCCTCAAGAAGTCCAAAGCTTTTCATCAAACCTGAAATTATCTAATTGTAATGGTAGAAAGCGTGCTTTGTTGATAGGAATTAATTACTTCAATACCAAATATCGTTTAAAAGGTTATTATGTTTTTTTTCGGGTTAGTGGGTTTGGCTGTTTTTAAAACTTTATTAACTATCGTATTATTCATAGGTTGTATAAACGATGTGCATAGAATGAAGAAGTTTGTGATGGATCACTTCGAGTTTAGGGAATCAGACATGGTTATACTCACTGATGATCAGAAGAATCCCAATAGGATTCCAAACAGGGAAAACATTCTTAGGGCTATGAAGTGGTTGGTGCATGATGCTCAATTAAATGATTCATTTTTCTTTCATTTTTCTGGACACGGAAGTAGGGTAAGCAGTTAAAATTTTTATCTGGTTAGCCCATATTTTATTATGAAATTTCTCCTATTGCCATTCAGGTTGAAAATACATCAGGAGATGAAATCGATGGCCAAGACGATACAATCTGTCCCGTGGATTTCATTGAAAATGGGCAAATAATAGATGATGTATTTATTTTATAAATTTTACCTATCTTTTTTCTATTTTTACCAAGAAATTATTCTTATGTGTTCATTTCATGTAGGATATGAATGCTATTATGTGTCGACCTCTCCCTCCTGGATCTCGCCTTACAGCAATCTTTGATTGTTGCCATTCCGGCTCCGCTCTTGACCTCCCATTTAAATATGGCAGTAATGGAAAATTAAAATATGACACTGGTCTAAAAGTAGCAGGCTCAACAATAAAGGAGGCAGGTATGGCATATCTTAAAGGCGATATTGAATCGGCATTAGGGGGTTTGACTCAATCAATAAGGTCCCTTGTTTCGGGCGATGAGCTAATAGCTAAGGCTAAAATGAATAAATCATCTATGGGCGATGTAATAATGTTTTCGGGGTGTAAAGACAACCAAACTTCTGCAGATGCAAAGGAGGATCTGAGTTTCACAGGCGCAATGTCTTGGGCACTGACAAATAGTTTGTATGAAAAGCCCCACCAAACATATGTTGAACTTTTAAAAGACATAAGAGCAAGGCTTGCTGGTAAATACTCTCAATTACCCCAACTAAGTACTGGAAGGCTCATGGACATGAATACTGTGTTTATGATGTAGAATAATTAATCCTTCAATTTGTTTATAGCACATTCATTTATCGAATTTAGCATTAAAATACCAACCCACTATCAAATCTTTCTTTTTTTATTTTTATTTATCACGGAATTTTATTGTCATATATTACCAGTAAAAAATATGTAAAAAATCAGTATGAAAAAGCGCGCAGGTATAGAAAAAATTGAAATCATCTGCGCTAATATATTTCTCTACCGATCTACCTACTGCGTACCCAAGGGATACTGGAGTCATATCTACCATCTGATATACACCATCTGACATTGCTTTAAGTGGGCTGGAAATCTGCCGAGACGTACAGTCATTGATTGATATTGAAACCAGTGAATTTTTATTCATTATGATAGTTGAGTACTAATTATAACCGATTTCTAGCAGGATCAACAGGATATAGAACTGAGTTATAAAACGCAGATATTTTTTCCATGGCTTTTATAAACCAAGTTGCTAAACTCTGGAGCTCTGCTTAGCTGAGATAATATGAACTGTTCTTGAAGGTAGTTCACCAGACCGCACAGATTAAGATTCATCCCTTTAGTTAGATTCGTTCTAATCTGGTTCTTTAGCCGTCGGGTCGTTGAGAATCTGTTGCTACTACCATCCCAAAGTAGGGTAGCATCGATAAAATGTTAATATGAATATGTTTCTTTATCACTTAAGCTTCTAAATCATGACAAGGTATTCCATATTTTGGAGTCTAAAATTTTTTTGTTTTTTATTTTTTTCATAATTAAAGTGACAAAACATTAATCAGTCTTTGCATTTATTGATGTGTGTAATCTTACCACCCAACAGAAACGCAAATTTTTTATATGTATTTTAACTCAAATAACGAGGCGTGTTAAATATGGATAGAATCTACACCTTCTCTAAATCAAATAAAAAAGGCATTTTTTTTTTTTGTAAAAATTGATGTTAGTAGAATATAAATAAATTCTATTATAAAATATTTAGGTTTGGTTCAAAGGAAAGTGAACCCAGTTTGGGCACAATAAATTCGACAAAAAAAAAAAGTGAAAGTATAATGAATAGAAATTAGTTCAGCCAGTCGAAAAAAAATAAACAAATTTGAATTCGAAAAAATCGAAAATGGATAGGGTTGTTAAATTCGATTTCTATTCATTTATTTTATGTGGGGCTTTTTTTTTAAAATTTAGAATATTGTTATAAGGGTGACGTGACTATTGACCTATTTACATTTCATCTACTGAATATTTCACCCATTTTTTGACTAAGAATAAAATATTAAGAAATGGATGTAAATTTGTGTATTTTGGGAAAACTAACACCCCTAAGAGTGAAATACCTTGCTGTAGTTTAGGGGCTTAATAGTGTACTTTTCGAAGTGCACTTGACCAAAATTTCACACAGCGGTGTGCTATTCTTGGTTGGGAATAGTGGAGATAGCGCACAGCGATTCGGAGGACAGCGATTCCAGAGGAGGACCATCTCGAAACAGCAGGAACCGATCGTTTAGCACAGCTGGGACATAGTCTAGTGCACAAGTCCAGCGTTGGACAGTCAGACGGATCTCAGCGTCTAAAATCTATTTGTAGGAAAGCCATGTCGATCAATCCCACGTTTGGGTAGGAGCCTAATTTTATTAATAATGTTAGAATTAGGCTCTGA
>LSSL01000823.1:0-25313 GCA_001953115.1 Smittium mucronatum | reverse complement strand
TTTGAGGCTGGATCGGATGTAGGAGCTGAATCACTTGGAACAAAGTTTGAAGGTATCAAAGAGTCTTGAGAAGGTGGTGATGCAGAATTTGAGGTTGGACCAGATGTAGGAGCTGAATCGCTTGGTGCGGAATTTGATGTTGATACAGGGTCTTGTTGGGTTGAATACTCGGTATATGATGTTGGATTAGATGTATGAGCAGAGTCACTAGGTAAGGAATTGGATGGAAACTCAGAATTTTGACTAGATATTGATTTCGAATTCGAGGCTGGATCCGGAATAGGTGCAGAATCACTGTGTGGGGAATTTGAAGGTAATTCTGAATCATGTGAAGTTAGTGATGCCGAATTTGAATCTAGATCAGGTGTAGGAACTGAATCATTAAATTCAGAATTAGAGGGCATATCTGATTCTTGTGAGGACGGTGATCTCAAATTTGAGATTGAATTAGATGATGGTACCGAATCGCTGGGCGAGAGATCTAAAGTCAACTCGGAATCCTGCGAAGACAGTGAAGTAGAATTATAATCTGTATCAGACATATGAGCTGAATTACTGAGTGCTGAATTTGAAGTTAAGTCAGAAGCTTGCGAAGATAGTGATGCCGAATTTGAAGCTTCATCGGATGTTGGAGCTGATTCACTAATGGTAAAATCAGAGGGAAACACAGAGTCTTGTGAAGAAGATGATGCAGAATTTGAGGCTGGATCAGATGAAAAAGATGAATCGTCGTAATTGGAATCAGAAGATATAGCCGAATCATCGGGAGATGATGATCCAGAATTTAAGTTTGGATCAGCAGTAGGAGATGAATCATCGGTTGTGGTATTAAAGGGAAACTCAGAACCTTGCGTAGATGGTAATGAAGATTTAGAGGCTGGTTCGGATATGGATGCAGAATCATTGGGCGTGGAATTTGAGGGTAACTCAGGATCTTGCGAAGATAGTGATGCCGAATTTGTAGATTCATCAGATTTTGGTTCTGATTCACTAGGGGTGTAATTAGAGGGCAACACAGAATCTGGTGATGATGATGATGATGATGATGATGAATTATTTGAGGCTGGATCAGATGTAGCTGATGAATCATCAGAATTGAAATCAGAGGAAATAGACGAATCTTCAGGGAATGTTGATAACGAATCTGAGACTGAATCAGACATAGGATTCGTTTCAACAGAATCGGGATTGGAAGGTATATTTGAATCTTCAGAAGATGGTGATAATGAATTTGAGATTGGATCAGATGTAGCAACTGAATCACTGAATGCGGAATTCAAGGTCAGCTCAGAATCTTGATACGTTGGTGAAACCGAATTTGAGGGTAGTTCATTTGTCAGATCAGAATAACTGGGGTCAGAATTTGAGTTTACCATAGAATCTTGCGAAAATGGTGATAATGAATTTGAATCTGGGTCAGATGTATTTTCAAAATCATTTGATTCTGAATCCGAAGGTATAGGTGAATTCTCAAAAGATGATGACACTGAATTTGAAAACGTTCTAGATCTATTAAATGATATTGCTAAATCTGAAAGTGACTGCGTGGTATCCTCGGAATTAGATGTTGCGTCATCTGTTGAAAGCGCTAAAGAGTCAGATGAATCAGTGATAATGTCAATTTGTAATGATTGACTAATAGTTTGAGTTTCTATGCTAAGATTTATACTAGTTTCTTCGGATATGACCGATTCGGCGCCTGAAGAATTCAATTTAATATCTGAAAGTGAGTCTGAGTTTGAACCAGGGTCGCTGTTTATAGATATAAAACTATCATAAAATGATACAGAGCTCGGAATTGATGCTGTAATTTCATTTGAATTAGATTTTATATCTGTTGTCGATGGTGATGATGTATTTAATGATTCGGACAAATCTTTCGGTACGGAAATAGTTTCTTCAGTTGAAGATTCAACTTGGTCCGTATTTGATATAGGTTCAGTTGTTTTAGATTGGATATCACTGGGAAATGATGAATCTGTTTCAGAATTATATGTGGTAATAGTATTTATGGTAAATTCTATTTCATCAAACAGTTCTGGTGGCTTTATGACCATCAAAGAAGAATCTATGGCTGGACTCGAAGATTGTATTAAACCACCATCTTCTTCATCGGTTGACATAGAACCGTCAACATTTGAACCTGATACTTGATAAGAATAGGTATTACTCTCTGATATCTGACCATTTGTAATAGAAAAAGATTCCAGTAGATTTGAAGTTGAATACAATGTAATTTCTGAATTCCCAAAGTTTCCGTTAGTTTCTTCAGAGCTTTCAGGAATAATATTGGATTCTGAATTGAAACCAGAAGTTTTCGTTGAATGCTCGAAAGTATATGTAAAAGAGCTAGGCACCAACGTAGCAGTTAAAGAGCTTTCAGTGTTCTGAGAAGTGATAATATCTGGTTCTTCAGGGGACTCCATAAACGATGAAAAGGTACTAGACAAAATATTAGGCTCTATAATACTTGTATCTGTAGTTTTGTCTTGAAGGATAGATGATTGAGAACGTAAAAGTGAGGACCTTAAAGAAGGGTCTATATCATCAGATTGAAAGCTGGTTTCCTCAGAAGACGTGGAAAAAGATCCCAAAGTCGATGATGGAGATATGTTAATAGCGCTTATGGATTCATCAGATACTATATCTTCATTCTCTGAAGACTCGGTGTATGATTCTAAATTTAAATCTGTATAATCAGTAGATTTATTTAAAGTATTGATTAAGCTTGAAAAAGCGCCTTCCTCAGTATTGGAAATGTCTTGAGAAAGCGCTGTTTGTAATGTAAGATCTTTATATGGCACCGAGGAATAATCTGATTTGGAATCTGATGTTAGCGATGATTTTGATGATAATGTCTCCAAAAAATCATTTACGGGTCCCGGTTCATCGGAATCGGAGATGGAAGAATAAGAGTGCAATAGACTATCTTCAGTAGATTCCTCGGGTGTCTCTAAAATAGATGATGTAGATTGATAGTGTGTACTAGAACTTTCAATCATTGTAGTGGATGTAACAACGGCTGATCTACTTTTTATTGATACTGGAACTAAATTCTGGTTAGTAGGTAAAGTGGTCGTCCTAGTTCTTGGTTTAATATGCAATAAAGACAATAAATCTTCTATTCCAAAAACTTTGCTATTACTTGGCATTAAAGTGGAATCTGTTGGGATGACATGTGTTTGTGAGACTTTTTCGGAAGTTGTCAAAACGAACTCATCCCCACTAAATGACGAGCTTGAGGCATCATCTTGATTAACATCTTTAATAGAGGGGAACTGAGTGTTAGAGATAATTGTAAGTGGTGTCGAATCATCTTTTGAATCATTCTCTGATATTTTTTGTGGAATGTCGATTAAATCAGCATCAGAAACAGAGTTATCAGAAAGTGGGCTAGACTTCTCTAAAATGGAGTATGTGGAATCAGTATAGAGATTGCTAAACTGCTTAGAGTCACCTGAGAATTTTGTAGGAAGACTAGATTTATTATCAGAAATCATAGAGGTAGTAGTAAAAATACTAGAAGGTGCGGCTAGATCATCTACAGATATCGTAGGTGAGTCTAAATTTTCCAAAGCATAATCAATAATATCATCATTTTCCTCTGAAACCTCAGAAAATTGTTCTGTGGAACTTATAAGTGTACTCTCAGACTCGTAGCCTGAATTTTGATTGGGATTATAGGTACTAAATGAATTTTCTTCTTCATCGTTTGAAAATTCAACGCCAGTCTTATAATTAGAATTGTACGCACTTTTAATAGACCGCTGATCGTTAGGACTCGATAGAGAAAAACTGGTTTTTACATTACTAATGATTGATATAGAAGAACCCGTGGATTTTGAGAGAGCATGATTATTCGAGATTGAAACTGATTTCAAAGAACTTGAGGATTTCAGAACTGCAGGATTTGGTGTTTTTAGGGATTGGCTTTTTTCTTTTATGATTGAATTTTTGGATGTTGAACTGGGAATTGTGTTCGAATTTTTATCGTGGCCAACATTATTAAAAGTTAAAGTATTTATAGTCTTTTCTGCAAAATCGGGTGTAGGCTTAAAAGTTTTGCTAGCGGAGCCACTTGTATCAATAAATAAAGATGATCTTATAGAAGGTTTTACAAAAACTGTGCTTAGTCTTTGACTATCTGTGATTAAGCTTTTAGACTGCAGATTCACTGTATCGGAAAATATGCCATCCAAACTTGGTGTTGCAGTTTCAGCAGTGGTAATATAACCTTCATCGATGGAGGAAGGTATTGAAACTTCAGATAATGAATCAGGTGCACTTTTAAAAAAACTGTCGTATTCTAATAAAGTTGATCGGGTTGTTATTAAAAGGCCGTCTGTATCCAAATAAGAATCCTGGATGTTGGAATATAAACTACTCACTATCTCAGAAGTGATACCAGACACATCTTCAGATTGGTCTCCCATCTTATATGACTCTTCAATTTTTGAAGAGGATATTCCAGTTTCTAACATAGTATCTTCTAGAAATGTTACTGAACTTAGGGTATCTGAAGACTTGATTACAGTTCCTAAAAATGAATCTTTAGAATCTGTGGATGATTGAATCAAATCTGCTTCCTCAGAAACCAAAAAATCACTACTCGATGCTACAGTTTGTTCAAGAGAAATATCACCAGTCTGAGATGTAAACGTAACGGAGACACTTCCGAGTGATGTATGAAATATTTCAATGTTGGTTGAAGATGAGGATTTTAATTCACTTTTAAATGAAGATGAATAACCAAGACTTGATTCATCAGAATTATTCTCCAGGCTTTCTAGATTGCTCTCACTTGAGACCATTGACTGAGCTTCACTTGCCAAATCGAGTTCAGTAAACGATATAATAATTGTGCTAGATGCATTCTCTGAAATAAAATCATTGGTATTTAATGAACTCTCATATGTGGCAGATGATGTATCTATTGCGATATTCGATAGGGATGATGGAGGTGAGTTAATAAGGGTAGGCAAGCTTAAAGGCTGTAATGACTCCTGTAAGGTTATAGATGTTAGATCAGGCTCTTTAGATGTTTCTGAATTGATAGGGTCAAGAACATATGTTTCTGATTGGATGGCATCTACTGTTGAAGAAATTCGAATAATCGAAAAGCCCTGAGAGGTGCTACCTGGGATCTCTAGACTTGATGAGATTGGCTCTATAACCTCATCAGATGATATTTGGATCTCATTAAGTGAAGAAATGGGGCTCTTAGGTTCACCAATAGACAACTCGGTTGTAAGAACAGAGACAATTAATTCAGTGGAACTAAGTAACGCTTTATTTGGTTCTGAAATCAAATTACTAGTAGGTGAGCTATCCTCATCTTTAAAAGTGGCGAGCTGCACAGGATCAACCGATGACTCGATATTTTCAGAAGGGAAATCACTTATGGGCTTTTGTGAAAGGTCGGGTGGGGTTGTGGAACTGGCTGCCACCAATGGATTTAATACAAGCGCTTTCATTTTATTTCCCACTTTAGAGCTGTCAAATTCTTTATTTCCAGAAGTTGAACTCTCATTTTGACTTTCTGACTTTAAAATTGTTGATGTGAAAGATAGTGATTGTAAGGTAGTTTTAATTTCTGTTGGAAAGGTGTTTGATAGAGTTTTTGAAAAAGAGCTATTTTCTGTCAGTACCTCTGAGACATCTAAATAAGGAGATGACGAAGTTTCGTCTTTATATATAACAGTCGGAAAATCAATCGTTTTAGAATGTGTCATTTCTTCCTTAGTTAAAACTCTGGCTTCAGTATATCCAAGTGATTGACTTTTAGAAGTGGTTGAGATTGAGGTTTTTATTGGATCTGATATTTTGGTATTCTTGGTTTTAGTGATTGATTTAGAAGAATAATCGTTTAAAGTCTTTGCTGGAGCCGCTAATTTGGGGGTTTTACTATGGCTTAATTTAACCCACCCCGAAGATAGAATAGTAGAGGGTTTTTTATTCACGGTTTTACTGTTATTAAGCTTAATCGACCCTGACGGAAGGATTGTAGAGCGTTTTTTAGAAGATTTTTGAGAAATCTTTGAAACTGTCGAAGTAAGAGTTGGATATTTTTCTTCATTATTGACATTATTTAACCCTTTGAAAAAAATATCTTTATTTAATTCATAATTCTGCATATGAGGTCGATCATAATAACCGCGGATATCGACTTTGACATCTGGTGAATCATGGAAATTTTGAATATTGGTGCCGCCGCCATCATTCCTAAGGTTTAGCTTATTTTTAGAGATATCGTCTGCGCTTTTTTCAAATACAAGATTTAATGATGGATTATTCGTTAGATATAAATTTTTTTTATCACCAGAATATTTTGGATGAGGATTAACGAGCGAAGAATCTTTGGATTTTTCAAAGCTTTGCTTTATCAAAAGAGATTCCAAGTTTGTTTTTTTGTTTTTGCTAGAAAACTTTAATTTATCATTTAGGTCTTTATTATTTAACCCCTCATTAGAATCCTTTTGGATGATAGGGGAATAAGTTAGTGAAGGAGAGTGAAGGCCGGCTTCACGTTTGTGTTTATTATTTTTTAACGACTTTATATCTTGTTTTTCGTGAAACTCGTATGACTTTTCTTTATAAGTTGTGTATTTAGATGGAACTAAATTCTCTTGATCAAGATTATTGGGATTTAATTTTTGAGGATTATAATCATTATCGGAGTAAGCATCTAATTTAAATAATAAAAAAATCGTGATTAATTTTTACCATAATAAAAGCGTAAAATTATCTTATTGGGAAAAGTGTGAATAACTCGGAAAAAAATAAAAATAAAAAATTCACATTTTTACTTACCGGAAACAATATATTTTATTTTGGGCGATTGATTATTGTTCTTTTTAAACACGAGCTCTGTAATTCATATATAATTATATTGATTTTTATTGCATAACAGTTTAAATTGAGGGCGATTGAATTATAGGAAGTTTTTTTAGGTGTGTATGTTTAAAAAAAAATAGACTATTATTATCTGATTAAAATATACCTTTTTCTGAACGGATAATGTGATGAGCAATAGATTTTCCTGATGGTATTGCATAATCACCTTGCTCTCCCAGTATCTATTTATGAGATAGTTCCGCGAGATATTGAAGTATAGCTTATAGAAGAATATTTAGTAAAAAAAATAGTCGTTAACCTGAAACTCGCTTTGGTCCTCATCTATACTCGATTTTATGAATATGAATGATTGGGCAGCTATTGCTATTAGACTAGCCAGAAGCCTCATATTATAATCTATTGTGAATGTCTACTTCGAACACTAGCAAATATCTATAATTTATCTTTAATTTGCTAGCATGCAGTGATCTGTTGAATAGAGATGAGGTGAGTGTATAATTTAATTTAGTATATTGGATTTCGAAGGAAAAGTGCTTTGAAAGGTGTAGAGGGAGGCATTAAAATTATAATAATAATTTAAATTTCTGGTGCCGATTTATCAGTCAACACCTGAGATCTATAAATTGGTTAGAGATTTTATGGGAACACATATACACCTAAATTAGATTGTTTATATTGTCGGTCAACCCAATTGATTTCTCTAATAATATGTTTGAATGTCCATTCTGGGCAAATTTCAGTAACAATTCGTTATTAACGAATGCACACTTTAAAACCAGAAAATGTTTGTAATCTAAATACGTCTGTACATATATCTCGATTAAAATGGCAGAACATTACAATATTATGCAACATTTAATTCAGAGGCTACAAACCTTCCAATAAATGGGTGTCATATTACGAACTCGAAGATTATTATTTAAGCTAATACACTATGTAATTTCTGCAATATACTTGTTATTATACCAGTAATATATCTTAATTCTCATAAGCATCACCCCCAAAATATTCTATAGGTGCAAAAACATTATAATATCAATATTAATTTACCTAAAATCTGAAATAGCTTACATAGAATTATCTAATGCAATTTCACTTTCATCCTTTCAGAGCAGAAAGTACAAAGTCATACAATATTTTTGTCTAATAAAAACATTTTATATTTTAATAGGACTGATTATTGGATATTTTAAAACGAATAGAAAACGCCAAAATACACAAATAGGACCTTGTTAAATTTTTTGAGCCTTAAAGGGTTAACTGTGAATAAAATACTGCAAATTTCACTGAAAATTGCAACTTTACGCTTTATTACTTTTTTCAGAAATAGATTTCAGCTAAACCTCTGATATCTTCCAAATTCAGAAATAATCGCTAATTTTTTTTGAAAATATACTGGCCGACTCTTACTTATCAAAATTTATCCTGTCTTCTATTTGGACTATTATTCAATTATAACTGGCTGATCCTCAAACTATTTATAACATAACCCTACTTAAAAATAAACGTATTTGAAAAGATATATATGTCGATTTTGAAGCCAAGGCTTTAAATGAAAAAGCTGATATCAACCAAACTCTTAAAATCTTAGGATATAAGGAATTTACCATTAAGCCTAGAACATTTACGTCTTTTAAAAAGCAACTGTCGTTTCTCAACTAGTGGCACTTAAGCTTGAGAAAAAACCACCCCCTCATGTTACACCAATTTGTTTAGAGGAAAATCGAGAAAAGTTCTCCTATTTGCTTATTATCAGGTATAAGATCTGCTTTTTCTTATAAATGAAATTAAGTATTGGGTAATCCGGCTTACTCGATATTTTAGTCATTCAAATAATGGCACCCATTTTCTTGCCATCGTCAATTCTTAAGGGTCTAAATTAAACATCGCGCCCCATTTGCACACCTTTTTGCCCAGTTTTCAATATTTATAGTCCAATCCAATGTTTTCATTTAATCGGGATCGACAAGACACATTTTTCGAAAAACGAACTTCCTACTCTTCCTTTTTTGGATGATAGTACAAAAACGGAGCTTGATTTTCGAGCAATACAACCATTGAGCTATATTTCCATACTGGAAACTGTGCTAATTAAATATGACATCTAATATAACGTAATTAATCTCACGAATAGAAGTACATAATGTTTTTTGATTTCGGGAAGGGCAAGGTTTTTGATTTAACTGCTTTTTATGTAATTTCTATAAATCTTAGTGAAAAAAATAACCATATAATAATTTCCATCTTCACGCACCCAGCTCTTAGATATCTATTTGATTCCAAATTGACACTTTTTGATGGCTTAGCTTAGCTTTTTTCAGACAAAATTGGCATACTTCACAAATAGAATCTTGAATCAATTCCCTCAAGGTATGGAGCTGCTTGGGCAGCAGAGGGGAATTGGATGAAATTTTTTTGTAAATTTATCTCATTTTTTAATTTTTTTTAAAATAATTTTCAGAGCTTTTTTTTAACTTAAAAATAAATCTTTCGTAAAAATAAAAATAAAACTTTGCATATAGAAATCGTACGAAAAATCGGAACGTCAATGAGTTTACACAATCGGTACTGAATCTATCTGTTCATTCCTTCATGCGCTCTATTAATTCATATTTGGAATCAGAAAAAAAATAAGCTTTTTTTAGCAAACTCTACTATTAGTAGTCTGATTCAGGAAAATTCAACAAATTTTGGAAAAAATATGTCAAGTACACACTTGACATTCATTCGACTAGAAAATTTCTTAAACTTTGTTCGTGCAAATTCCATTGGCCATAAACCTCGGACATTTACTTCAATTTGAAGCAAAAAAGAAGATATAATACTTTAATCAATGGGATAAATCCGTTTGGTATTATCTAACACTCTTGAAATTTTTATTTGTTTAACCCTTTCAGGGGCGATGGTACAAAAAATGGCTTTCATTTTTCGCTCAATGTTATAATTAGTTCAATATCATTCGTGTACCATTGGGTTGATCATACATTCGGGCAAATTAGAATTGTAAATATACACAAATAGGGGCAAAGCACAAATGTGGGCCCGGAAAGGGTTAAGTAGTGCCATCATTTATACCCAATTCTATGTTACTTTCCATCCCGCTTAGCGTAAAATTACTTACTTGAGCTCTACATTTTTGATTGGTAAGATGATACTCTTTTAAAAATAAATTTCGCGCAAAAAAAAATAAACTGAAAATACTCAAACTCTAGCAAACCGAAATAGATGGAGCACATTGGACTTTAACCTTTTTCGAGTCCAAATTTGCGCTATACTCCTATTTGTGTATATCAAACATTTCAATTGGCTCTATGTATTGATTTGCCTAATAATCTGCAAATACTATTAATCCAATGTAAACATTGGATGAAAAATATATTTCATTTTTTGCCTCATCAGCCTTGAAAGGATTAGGAAGCTAACCGATTCAGAAAATCTCTTGTGAAAAAAAAGCGCCATTGATAAAATCTCAATATTTTTAAAAAAAAATTAATAATTTGTAGATAACTAGCCAATACCTACATAAATCAGCTTTTTCCATAGCCACATCCAAATATTCGGAGTAAAACTTAAGCATACCTGAATTTTTCATAATCTGTGGGATGTCTAGTATATGATGAACTAATCAATTCCAAAAATTGACAATGCCCTTGTTAGGTTTAAGATTTGGAAATAAGAATTTATTTCCAAAATATGTATCCCTTTTTAGCCACTAGTCATGGAAATTTTTTATTATTGATACCATAAGATATTTTTTCATTTCTTAATACATGAAAACCAATTCCAAATTTATTATGATAATCCTGGATAAAGAATTAAAAAAATGTGCGGAAATTTTAGGCCTTAGCTTTCTTAATAAATCCTCACTAAATATTTTAATTTATTAGATAAAAGAACGGTATAATAATTGCTACTCAATTACCTTATATTCCAGAATTAATTTGAATTGCTTTTTCTTACAATGTGGCTTTTTTATTTTGTAAAAAAAGGGGGTAGTGGTGAACACCATTTTCATTTTAATAGCCACCAAATAACGTTATAAATGATTTATTTACATAAAAGAATAATTTTAATTGGCTTTTTAATTTGTGTAAAAATATAGTTGAAAAGTATTATTGGTTTGAAGATCGGAACCGTCTCTAAAGTTTACTGTAACTAGATTTTGTTTTTCTAGATTTGATTTATTATTATTAAGACCACTCTTCAATATCTTTTGTTTTATAAGAGCTATATACAATTTATGTAATTTATTATTTTCCTATATATTTTTTTATTACCCCCTTCAAAACAATCCCTTTTAGCAAGATTAGGCGCAGTAAACGCTTTTATTAAAAAGGACTTAATTTTCCAGAATTTACCCATCTTATTGAACGGAAATGTTTTAAATTTATTTCTACCTAAACGCTTTTTGATATAACTCGAGAAAAAAAAGGAAGATTGGAGTTAAATAATTGATAGATGAAATTATTATACAAGAATTTTTCATTCTGGTACAGGAAAATGTCGATGAGTGATTTTATATATAAAAAATCAAAATATAAATCCTGCTAAAGATTCGATATGTATCATATATAAACCTTTTTGGAAATAATTGTGAAAATTTTGTTTTTATTTGCTTCTGGTATAACTGGGCTTTTTAATTACCAGCTATTTATATTTTATTTTCCAATCCACATGGTATCATTTCAATTCAATTTAAGAAAACCTATGAGTAGAGAGGGAGGGATCGCAAGCTCAAGTTCTAGCTATAATAATATCCAGCTCCAAGACATTATCCACTCAGGATATTGAGGTACATATTTAAAATTATATTAAATATCTTATGTTTTTCTTCTAGCTTAGGTGGATTCTTGGTGATAATAATGTCCATATTCAAGGTTTTAATCAAATAAAATGAGCTCAAACCATTTGAGTTCGGAAATAGAATTCGCATTATATCAGAATCCATTGGATGTATATTACTTAACTGGTTTGTAAAAACTGCATCTAATCTTCATAAAATAGATTATTGGATATTATTATATTACAAACTATAAAAAATTTCATATTTAGGGAGAAATTTTAGCTTAATTTACAAAAAAAAGCAATCACTTCTACTAAAAACCAGATCATCCTTGCAGATCAACATTTTTATGGTTTTTTAAATAATTATATATTTTTCATAAATAAAATTTTTTTAGTTTTTCTTTCAAATTTACTTCGATCAACCAAAATCTACATTTTAACTAACCCCGTCAATCGAAAAGTTTATTTTAAGCGCTTGAGAAAAAATAATTGGCACTCATAGGATTTTTTAGTTTTGAATTACACACAAGATATTTTAGCTTCAAGTGATGTGCTTTTCGAATTCTCACTATTATTTTTAAATAAATATATCCAAATTTCAATATCGCATCCTTAATAACAGCATTATTTAATATTTAATATTTTCTTTTCGTTTTGGATAAATGCATTTTTATATAAAACATATTTATTTTGTATATTTATATTTAATATATCATCAATATATTCATATGAAATGTTGGGTTTTTTATTTAGAATTACCCCTTATTTATTGGTATATTTTTATATATTTACCATTTATTACCTAGTAAATTTTTTTAGTTGGATCTTTTTTCCACTATTACTTTTATATATATATCTCTTGTGGTTTAAACATATATACCCTTATCCCCTCTGATAAAGGGGAAGTTTTAAAACAATCTTGTTGATTTTACTATTATTATTTGCTAAATATGTGGTATTTTTTCTATAGCCTCATATCCATATTTATTTCTTTGTAGTATTATTTTTTTTTATATTTAAAAATTTATTGAAAATGATGTATTCAAATATTACTCTTCAAGTACTTTCAGTTTTCCGATTTCCTGCTCTTATTTACTTTAACTTCTAATACACCTTTTAGTAGAGAATATATATATATCATTAGGTTCATAATATTTTTGTTTAGTTTTCTATTGTCTACCCACTGCATTTTTTTATTATATATTTTTTAATATTAAAAAAATGTATTAAAATTATATATTTGGGGTTATTTTTGCCTCATTACTTCTTTTTTTTTTCTCTTTTTTAAAAAATATATTTTAAAATAAAAAAAATCTAAATCTAAATCTAAATCTAAACTCAAACTTGATGCAATACTGTTGAATTAGATTAATCGTATGGATTATGTGGTGTAAACTATTCTTATGAAACCTCTTTATTAGATATTAAAAATCTTTTGACCTCCTATCATTTTAAAAAAACAATCTAAATTAATTTTAGTCTTATTAAGGGCATAACTCTATTCTAAGAAATTTTGTTTGTTTTTTTATCCAATTTATGGATTTTATTGTCTTAATTTTATATAAAAATTTTATTATCTAAGTTCATTTATTTGTTTTGCTATCTAAATATTTTAGTGGGTGTATTTTTATATAAACTGATTTTCAATTTTGAATTTTCTAAATAAATATATATACATATATACTAAAATTAGGATAGCCTAATCCTTTTTTTAAAACATTTAAATTAAAAAAATCACATAATATATATATCTTTGGATAATAATATATAATTCTTAAATGTTAAAGACCATCTTTATTATTATATTATGGAAAAAAATTGTGATTTGGAGGACTTTTTTTATACTAGAGACCAAATATCACGAACCATTATAAAAAAACTTCTGTTATTTTATCTATATTATAATAGGTTCCCAGATTTTCTGGAATAATGCCTGTATATCCTTCTTTTTTTCTTCACGACTCAAAATATATGAAACTCCATGATCATCAACATTAATAAGTGATAATATCACATTTTAATATCCCCATATTTAAAATATATATATATATATTATTATATTTAAGTTGAATAATCAAATAGAAAATATCTTGACACATGTAAACTAAAAATATTTCAAAAATTCTCATATTTTTATATGATTTAACATAGCCAATTTACATATTTTAGGTATAATTTTAGTATCATAATGCTTATATTTTTGCCTTATTTTAATAACCTCACCATTAGTTTGAATTTTGATTTATTTTAAATATCTATATATTGACTATAATATGTATAATTAAATTGGAAATCATCGAATTTTACCACTAATTAGAAATTATTTTTCAGAACTTTAAAAAAACATCCTAATTAAATGATAGTGTTTTTTTGTCTATAAATTTAAAAAAATACCAATTAAATGTATAATTTGAAGCGTTTATCAAATTTTTAATAAACCTTTAAAAAAACACCTTAATATTTATAATTTATAAAGAAAAAATATTTAATATAATTATACCTGATGTGATTATATATGTGGATAATTTTCTGTTTAGACTGTTTCATTCTTGTCAAAAACTTTATTCTCAGATGAATTTACAAAAAAATTTAATTATGGACAATCTCTTGAACTTCTGAAGGTTTCTTCAGTCATTTTTTTTCTAATAATAATTTTAAGGGTAGTTTATTTTTACTAAAAAAAATTGGGTTTTATATTTGTTAAATGTATAAATTTAGTGAATTTTTTATTTTATTTATTATTGTGGATACATAAAAAGTTGTTTCATTTCACAGATGCTTTATTATTTTTAATAAAATATTTTAAATAAACATTATTATTATTTTTATCCGGTTATTTTTCCCTATGTCTCTCGACGCACACAGCTCTTTATGAATTTCATACTATCCCTAATTCATGATTAATAAGAAATCTCTATTTTATAATAAAATTATCTTATAAACCCTTTTATCCGTTTAAATTTCATTATTTTTCCATGTCCTCAGCAATTTTATGTTCAAAATTTTGTTTTGATAATCGGAATATATTTTTTCTGGATACTATTTCATTCAACTATTGGTTATTTTATAACATAATTTGTTTAAAAAATAATTATTTTATGTGTTTTTTTCTATTAATTTGTTTTTTTGGTAATTATTAGTTAAAACAATATTTATGTATTTATATTATTTTTAATTTGTGAAAACCCTATGTATATTTTGATCAATTCTGCATATGTAATAAAACTAGACCCAATCCCAATCCCAATACTTAATATAATAATTCTCAATTAAATTACATAAAAAATAATTACTATTATTCTTTATTTAGAGATAATTTTTTATTAAAAACTTATAAAAATATATATTAAGAGTATACCTGTTATTTTTTCGGCTTATTTTTTCCCCGAAATTTGAGTTTCCCAGTATTTTATTGTAATTTTTGACCACCAATGAGCTGTTATTTTTTAAATTTAAATTTTTTTTTTGTTCTTCGATTATGAAAATAAAAAAATTAGTATTAAATATGTATATTTTATAAAATTAATATGCTTTCTAGGAAAGAATCATTTGTCGAATTGTATTTATTTAGATTTTTTATTTTCGAGGCTATTTTTATTTTTATTTTAAGGCTCAAAATTATAAAATTATCATTTTTTCTTTTAATACTTTTTCTTTAAGTTTTTTCTATTAAAGTAAAAAAAAAACATATCCTTTTTTTTCATGAGCTTATTTCGCTTTAATAGAGTTTTGTGTCAGTTTTTATCATTATTAAGCTTAAGCTTTAATTTATATTAAACTAAATTTGTTAAATTTGCTCATTTTAAGAGTTTAAATTATTAGAAGTGACTTTTTTGGCCCGAAAATAGTTAAAGAAAGAATTCATTATAAATCTTTTAAACGTCAGATATGAGTAAAATTTATTTTTGAAATCTGATAATAAGATTCAAATATGAAATCTAAATTCCAAATATTTGTATTCTTATTTAAAAACATTACTATTTGTATGATATGAAATGAAAACTAATGGCTTTAAATGGATATAATCATCCAGTTTCAGTAAATGTCGATTTTTTACTGAAATGTATATTTACCACTATTAGTTCACTCTATTCTTAGTGTTTAAGCTTATTATGACAAAAATGAAAAATGAATTTTTAGAAATAATTTTTTATAAAATTATGAATATCAAATAACCATTTCATTGACCATTTTAAAATTCACGTTTTTTTCTTTATCTTTTTTGAAGGGGGGGACGGGGGTTAGCTAAAAAAAATTGACGAAATTCAGCTTATAGACACATAACTAAGCATTTTTTTACATAACCAATAAAAATATCCAAAATTAATAAAGCTTGTCATTAACTTGATAAAAATTTTCACGCATAGATGAAATTCGGTTTTTTATATATCTAAATGGCAATTTTTTGTTTTTTTACGGTTTCAAACATGAAAAATTTATTCTTAAAGAAAATAAAAGAATTTAGCTTTTTTATAAAATACAATAAAAATAAAACATGTTTCAGTTTTGCTAATTAATCAAGAAATGATTCGAAAATTTCCAAAATAACCAAAATTTGCTTGTTTTATTTAAATAAACAGTTTTTATCGAAAATTACAATAATTTATTGAATCTTTAGTCGATTATGATTTTTTTTATTTATTTATGTGAATCTTATCTAGTTAATTTTATGCATTTTTTATGCGATAAAAATTTTTGGCTTAAATTCTTGTTAATTTGATGGATAAAGCCAACTTTAAAATGCAAATGATTTCTATAATTTTTTTTTAAATATTTTTTACCAATCCCCACAAACTTTTATTGCCTATTTCATTTCTTTTAAAACTAGTATAATTGAACGATTTTAATTTTATTATATCATTATATCATTAATATACTATTTTAAAAGCTAATAACCAACTATATTTCTAAAATAGACATATTTTAAAACCAATATGATACTTATAAATAATATATTTATACAATATATTTGAATAATATTATTATTCACTAAAAATTCTAAAACTTCGAAAAATTATGTAACACAATATATATATATATATATTTGTTTGTTTTATATCACAAACTTTAACATAAACCCACAAAAAAAATAGCAATATATCAATACTTATTTCATTAGAAAAATTTTTATATGAAATAGCATATATTTTATTCAAAAATTTTGAATTATATAAATCATAATAGCATTTAATATTGTTTTTTATTCTCTTTAATTCATCACAATTAATAAAAATGTTTAATATACACTATATATTTCTTTTTCTTTTTATAAATGTATTAATATATAAGATCTTGTTATTTCAAGCAAATTTATTTATAGTAAATTTTTTATTTTTAAATGATTTTTTATTTTACATGGGCTAATAATAAATCAAATAAAATGTACAAAAATATTAAGTTTTTTTATTATAAAACAAAAAATTTTAATTATATTTAACATCCAATATTTCTTGCTCTTTTTAATTTTCAACTAAAATTTAATTAAAATAAAATAAAAACTTTAAATCAGCTTAGCTTTAAATCATAATTCATACTATTTTTTATATCCACATATTTTTTAGAAAATTAAAATATATATTTTTTATTAACTACAGTCAATTGGTATCAAAATAACTACGAATATATATTTTACCCAGTTTTTAACGAATTTATGCTGAAATAGGGTAATTTATAAGGATTCGTTTTATAAAAATATTTTATGTTATAAAAAAATCAATAATACCATAAAAATAAATATAATTTTGAACATATATTTACAGAAAATTCCATTATTTGAAAGGTAATTAATAATAATTGATTATTTTAAAGGATTATCTTCTATTAAATGTAATTTTTTTTTTAATATTTCCCTAAAATATTAGGTCTTTTATATATACATGGTTTTCATTAGAAAAAATCGTTATGCAAATCCTTTTATTTCAACTAGCAATAAAATATTGTTTTATTAGAAATAATGAATATTTTTTATTAATTTTTACGAAAAAAAAAAAAAAAACTAAAACCCAATTTTAAAAGTATTTTTAGAATTTTTTATTTAATCTCTTTGATTCTTCAGAGATTTTTGTAATAAGAAAAATCTATATCCCAAATAAAAAAAACAATAAATTTAGATTTTATAGTTATGAAATAAAAAAAATTGCGACTTCTATTTTAATTTACCTTTTTTTTATTTAAAGCAATAAAATAGATTTTTCATATATTTTTTATATTTTCAGTTCTTGAAGCAATTTTTTTATGAGTTTTTATCAAATATTAGTCAAAGAATTTAAATAAGATATATCTAAGTAAAATCTCAGGTTTAATTTTTTTTTTAGAAAATTGCTAAATTTATATTAAAAATTAAGTATTTATAACGTTTTTTTAACTAAGAGTACTTTTTTAAAATATAAGCCTTATTTTTATTGTATATAGCTGTTTCTTAGACACATCAAAAGATTTTTTAAGAGTTTTTTATTTTTCATTTATTAGGAATATTGACTAATAAGAGGATTTTTTATTAATTTGAACTATTAAAATCAGCGAATAATATTTTTTAAAATTTAATTAGACAAAATTCCCTCAGATTTAAAAATTATAAATATCTATTAAGTCAATATCATACGAAAATAAAATCTTTCTACAAGAATTTTAGAAAAGAATCATCGTATATTGATAATATACCCTAAATTTAATTTAAATATGTGCTAATCACATTCTGGGGACATATTTACTGATTATAAAACAGTATAAATTTATCACGAAAATTAATTTATTATCTGCGTAGTATTTATATATACAATCAAATTCAGAAAGATATATATATATTTGGTAAGTTTTACCATAAATTTATATGTAATTCTCAATATTCACCAATTAAAAATTTTCTCTTATATTATTATTTTAATGCAACTTCCTAATACTAATAGCAGTAAATTTTGGGTTTCATAAAACTCTGGCTATAAATATAAGTCAATAAACACCCAAAGCAATATAATATACCTTTTCCGTCATAATTTTCGAATTATCTAATAATGATTAATTGATATTTCTATTAAATTTCCAAAAGAGGAATTTTCAGTAATTATAATAAAAAAATTTTCCAACAAAAACTCAGAATATATTTATTTAAATAAGATTTTTAATTAATTTTATTCCAATAAAAATAGTTAAATTTTAAATAAAAAACATTGATATTGAGTTTATATAATTCTTAAAATAACAAATATTCTTGGGTTACAGAAATAAAATATAAAAATGGCATTTGTGAAAATTATGTGAAATGAAAATTCGTTAAAAATATCCTATAAAGCTCCTTGAACATACCAAGCCTTTTATTTTTATGGAAATATTTCAAAAACAAAATAAATTTATAAAATAGACTAAAACGTTTGATTCTGATTAATGAATTTCTATTATTGTTCAAAAATACCTAAAAAAAATGTTTCTAAAGTTGTGAAATTTTGATTTTTTAATAAAAATATTGGTCGATGAAAGGAATTTATCAGAAAAATAGTTAAAAAGGGTCCTTTCTCGTTAAAATCATAAAATATGATTTATCTTTCTCAAAAATAAAAAAATTGGCTGTTTTATAATTTAAAAAAATAAATTGTTGAACAATTGCTTATTTGTTTTATTTTTATATTTGATATTTTTTTTCAAAATTTGAAGCTTTTATTTCTATTTTTTATTCCTTTGGAGGACCTAAATAAAACCAAAGTTTAAAATTAATACTTGCTTAAAGAAATACTGATCGAAATTTAAGTTTATTTAATTAAAAAAAATAATCGAGCCGAAGATTTTCGTCTTCAAAATAAATAGTCCTCTTCTATATTAGATTATAAAGCTTTTTCTTTTTTAAAAATTTAAATTTTTGTAATAAAACCCAAATCAAACATGCTTGTTCATTATAAAATTCCAGTGATTTTATAAGGCTTAACAATTTCAAAAATAATATGAATCAAGTTTATTGATAAAATAAAATAAAGAATCCCAATAAAAAAGTAAATCAATAACAATTGGAAACATTATAATTATATTTTATTGAAAGTTTGAGGTTTATGCTTTCAAAATTAGAAATTTTGACGGAATTTTATCGAATAATGATAAAATTTGATTTCTAAAATTTAAACATTACAAGATGCGATATTGAATGGCTTTCTTTTATAAAATTCGACCAAAAAATACATCCTTACTTTCTTCAACGCTTTAAATGATTTAAACTAATATTATTTTATTTTATAATTCGGATTTTATTGATTTTTTAATGAAAAAAGCTTTAAATTAATAATATCTAATGTATAAATAAAAAATACGAAAATTTCTTGAAAAATGCCCCGATTTTTTTGATTCAAAACGAAAATTTGTTTTATTGTGCCAGATATACCATAATGATTACTTTTTAGGTCAAAAAAAATCAACAATCTATAAAAACAAAAATGGATAATTAATTAGATTGTCAAATTCAAGTTTTTTTTAAAAAAATTAGCCGACCATAAATCTTAATAAATCAATATTAAATGAGAATCTATCGGGTATGGAATGGTTAATATTGCATCGATTTAAATATATTTTGAATATATTTTTATAATTTTATAATTAAAAACCCAATAAATTTTTTCGAATTTATATCATCTTGATTAAATAAAATTTTCTGATTATGCGTTTTTTATAATTTGCTGTTACAAAACAAAAATATTTTATTTATTTAGAAGTATATCCTGTTATTTTTATTTCTAGATTTCTTATAAAAAAAATTGCTAAATATTTTTATGTTATCCGATTTACGATAAAACTAAATAGTATGCATTGTAATGTAATTATAAATTATAAAGGGTTTGCATTTTTCAAATATTTTTTTACTGATAATTTTTAGCAAAGAGAAAAAATTCGTGTATTATTATAATCTTATGACTTAAAAAATAAAGACTTGATAAAAATATAATAAGTTTTATTTGAAGAATATTAACTTTTTTTGTTTATAATAAGTAAAATTCCCAATAAATATGTAGAGATGATATTTAAATGCACATATACATTTTTTGATAGAAGCATAAGAAAATATATCCAAAATTTTAATACGAAATCCAGTTTTTTCATAATTTTTATTTTTAAAAGTGTGAAAACCCATTTTTTTAAAAAAATAATGACTATTAAAATATAATAATAAATTTTAAGAAATAGTAAACTATATAACATGTTATTGTTTGAAATTTCTAGCCAAATATCTAAATGTAAGCGATAAGTTATAAGTAACTATTAATAAAGATATGATTATGCACAATCACATAAATTAAGGATTAAATTTTCTTTTAGATATTTATTTTTATATCGGTTTAATTTTTTACAGATAAATTTTTGTAGGATTTTTCTGGCAGATAAGAAAAGATATAGTTTTTTTTAAAAAAATTTATTAAAATGATACACATTTTTTTCAAGTTTCACTATCAGAATGTAAATAATTTATCAATCGAACCATTCTTTTTATTTTTTGACTAAAAGAAAATATTTTCAACGTAAGATATAATCATTTTTAACAATAATTATAAAATTTAATTTCCCAAATTTTTTTTACACAAAAAGAAAAAATTTTAATAAAAAAATTTAAACATATTCTTTATTGATTAATTTTTACGGTGTTGAGGAGATGGGTGTATTGATATAAATATAATAATAGGGCTTTATGTCTAGTTAATAAAAATCGAAACATAAAGATTTAAATTGCATTAAAATCGATCCTCACCTTTAATTTAGATTAAAAAACTTTTTTTGATTTTTTTTTTAAAATGGGTTTATGAAATTTTTAAAAAATAAGAAGTTACGAATTAACCTTGTTTTTTTGTTATTTTCTATGATATGGTTATTTATTTTTGTTTGTAATTTATAAATATGGATTACACATGGTCATTAAAACTTGAAGAAGTTTTTTTTTAAAATAAAATTTGAACCACTGAGTTTATAAATCGTTATTTTAGGCTGGCATATAAACTTAAGTATATGCGAGGTTAGAAAAAATCTGCGAGAGTATATACGAGAATTATATGAATATAAAATTCTTTTGATCCTGGTTAAAGCGCATAGATTTTTGAAATAGTGCACGGAAAAGAGAATTTTCCGAATTTTTATCATAAAAATAGCTTTATATTTTTTTTCAGTACCTTTTTTTTGAATAATGCCAATTAAATTTATAATAAATCCATCTTTTAAACAGAAAAAAAAGAGAAACGATACCTTTTAATTTTTAATTTTAAAAAAAGTTTATACTAAATTGTATTTTCTCTTTCATTAGAATTTATCTTTAAAATTTGGATTCATTCGAGTTTAAATACTAAATATAGACGAAAAAAGCATTGATAAACGTGGATAGACGAAATTAATACCATTGAGTATTGGGTTTTAAATATCTATCTCCCGGTTATAATAAAATAAATAAAAAAGAACACTCCATAATGCGCAAAAAAATAAACAAATTAATCCCATTGACCAAATTTCCAATGTAAATCTTTTCCAGCAATTGTGGGCTTTTTTTTATTATTATTATTATTTTTTTGTAGTGAAGATTTTTATTTCCCAATGCAAATATTGAAAAAATAATATTTGGTATAGTTTTATTAGGAATCAATTTAAATAAATATACATTCAAAATAAACAATTAAATGAAAATTTGTACGTGGAATTGAACACATGCGTGGATCTGACACGATTAAGCCGTGATTCAACCATATACGTGGAACGAACATTATTGGCAAGTATTAAACATATTAATTCAAAATCAGTAATTATTGGATATTTTAATTTCTCAAACCCGTTTACTTACCAATTATAAATACGAAATAGGATTTGATCGTCCAATAAATGCGTGATTATTTTGTGTTCAAGTACACGCACTAAAAACTATCGTGACTAAGTGAGGGTGAAAAACTATAAAAAGTCGATAGAGATTAGTTGTATCTAACCAATCGGACTCTATCAAAAAAAATAAGCGTATACTGATATTAGTCAAATAATCTAATTTGTAATCGGATATTATGATAATAGCTTTATCTTCTCTCTAATGTCATGTGCAAAACCTTGAATTTTCGTCTATATTATGTATTACTCATAAACATACCAAAGAATTCAATCCATTTCACAGTGAATACGAGAACCCTTCTTAGTGATTTTTTGTGGAGATGAGGGCGTTTTGGAGGAATCAAGATTTTCCAAAAAACAAATCTAAAAGATTTATAATACCTAAGACAGGTTAAAAATATTAATACTCATAATAAGTGCTAATTTTTTACAAATACTAAATAATATACGTGCTTTATGGTACATGCTGTTTACATTTTATGATATCTTATTTGTAAGAGGACGCTAAATAAGGATATGCAATAAATAACTGTAAAAACACTAAAATCAAAACCTCTTGTAATAATGTATTTATAAATGTTGCTTTCAACGAAAAAAAAATGGGTGGTGCACATTTTTAAGAAGCCATAAAAATTTATTAATAATAGATTCTATTCTAATAGGCGTTTTGAATGTATCGATTAAAAAGCTCCTCATTAAAATATGACCTACTCCTACTTGGGAATCCTAAATTGCCTATTATAAGGCCCCAAGATCTTTATAAATTAAATTTATAGAAAGCAAGTTTCACTCGATTGTTTTTTTTAAATGATACCTGATTTAATCTACTGTAAGTAACGCTAAACTTATAATGCAAGTAAAATTGTATTTGTTATCATCAATTTAAATGAGATTTGCTGGTAAACTCAAAATAATAACCCTAATTATAAATACAGCTCGCTTTAGCTGGAGGTATGATTAAATAGGAATCTACATCTCTATCACCTTATCGTTTCCTGTTTAGACACTTTTAATTCTACTGAGAAAAAGCAATAAAAGTAAATATCATTTTAGTACATCTTTTCAAGTTTATAGTTTTTCACCCCCACTTAGTCAATATAGATTTTTTTTTTGTTTAACGGAATTTTATTGTAAGATAACGTCATTAAAAACTATACTAAAAAAATATGAAAGAAAGAAAAAGACGTATAGAAAAGACTATTATCCTAACTACAATAAGCTCCTCTGCCGGACTACCGGCTGCAATCCTACGGGAAAAGGGTTCAATCTACCAACCACCAATTAATACCCTGGCATTGTCAATATAGATTTTAGTGCGTGTATTTGAACACAAAATAATCATGCATTTATTGGACGATCAAATCCTATTTCGTATTTATAATTGGTAAGTAAACGGGTTTGAGAAATTTAAATATCCAATAAATACTGATTTTGAATTAATATGTTTAATACTTGCCAATAATGTTCGGTCCACGTATATGGTTGAATCACGGCTTAATCGTGTCAGATCCACGCATGTGTTCAATTCCACGTACAAATTTTCATTTAATTGTTCTATTGTTTTTTTTCGAACTTTTTGGAAATTAGGGACTTTTATTTTTAAAGTGTGAAATATCAGACTGCTAAATTTTTATTAGTTTTATTTCCAGTCTTTTGGACGGAAAAAATTGAGAAAAAAAAACCAAATTTGTTACTTGGAGAAAAGCGTGATTTTGCAAAAAAAAAGGGTTGTGCTGGTCATCAACAACCCAATTTATTGGATACTGATCAGATGTGTTGCAAACATTATTGGGGTAATAGTAGCGAATCGGAATGAAGGTATGGATGAAGAGTTATGAGCAACAAATAGGAGGTATTCAAATTTGGACAATTCTGATCTAATGAAAAAAAAAGAAAGAGAGATAGAGAGAGAGAGTCTGCGGGTTAGCGAGGTTGGGGAGTTTGAGTGGAATATGCAAGCAGCAGAATAAGAGAGTAGTGACCTGGCCAGTGGAAAACAAATAAAAGTGAAATGCAAGTTGAATGTTTTCTTGATAAATCACTTACTAATTTAAACTTGTACGTAGAAGGTTGTTTTTTTTGTTTGGATTCTGATTCGTTATTTAAGGTTTGCGGCAAGTCAAGAGTGAAGAGACCAGTGTGAGGAAAAAGGGAAAGAAGTGGAATCAATCAATGTTCTCGTCGCAAAAGTTTATTGATATTTTGTGCCCATATATAGCTTCAGAAACCAGTTGTCCTACTCGCGAATTTTGCGGATACAATCATTTCATGTACAGGAACAACACCCTGAAGAAGAGCAAGTTCAAGCCACTTTCCATTTTTTTTTATTTTATAGAAATTAACGAGATACAACAATAACGGAGCAATTATCTCTACAAAACCCCTTTTTCTTTTATTAATGTATATATTTTTGGTGTATTTAGAGAGGAACGTTAAAGTTTCCAGAGTGAAAAGAGAGGAGCCGAAAGTTGATCCCGAACTGGTCCAGAATGATGAACTAGTACCGATCCAGAAAGCCGCCGAATCAAGCTATGAAAACCCATTTTCGATCCTCGACGGTTTACAATCGCACCCTGACCTCGCCGATCCATCCCCAAACTCGAAAAAAACAAGCTCGGCCCCGCCCATTTCCCCGAAAAAGAATGCCAAAAAGAAGAGCGTGACCCTGGACACCAAACAGACTAGTTCAAAGTGTCCCGTTCTTAGAGCCGAATCCAACTTTAGGATTCCCTGGGCAACCCGCCAAAAGACGCTTGAGAAAGTGTACTCCGAACTCGTAAAACTGTACTCGCAGTGTCCCCAGGTCTCCCTCGAGGCCATATCCGCCGAAGCTATCCGGAAAGAAA
>LSSL01000822.1:3273-13662 GCA_001953115.1 Smittium mucronatum | reverse complement strand
TTTTTTTTCCATGTTTTAATATTAAAATATAACTTATTAAGCGTTTTCTAATATTTAACAACTCCTGCTGTATCGTTAATAGGATTATCAAAAAGCCATTAAAAATAGGACTCAATATCTAACACTATACATTGTGTAATATTGCATATTTCCCGCTTAAAATTATCAAAAATGTTGAGGGTATATTAGTTAAAAGCAGCCATGTACAAAATTAGTCAACCACGTAAAAAACGATGCAATTATTTAAAAATTCTGTATTCGCATAAAAAAATTTTCTCTTGCAGGCTTCAAGCATCAAAAGAATGTGTAATTAAATGTAAATTTCTGTCTGATTTTTCTATTAGCCAATTTTTTAAAAAATGAGTTTTATAATGAACAATATTCTGTGAAACCTGGATGAAAATTTTCATATTTCATATGTAAATTATACTTATATATTTTCATCATCAAGAGGCTTAATATTCAACATTCTACACTATGCTATGCTATGATATGATATGGTTTTTCATTATACGATAAACCTTATTCACATTTGAATATAACAAAAATTAAAGAGATTAGATATGTGTATGCTTCCAGTACATCATAGAATTTTTTTGAAAGCAAGTTTGTAATTCCAAAATTATGCCTGTTCACATTAGAGATATTCTAAACCAAAAAAAAAAAAAGCTTTTTATGCCCCTATTTCGCTTAAAATAACAATCATAAAGCTTTAGAATTTTTTTTCTTTTTTGTATAACGGAATAGAAATATTTTAATATGCCTAAAAATGTTATCTATACCAATTTATAGAGTTTTACTTTTTTTTGCTGAGGATTTTCAATATTTCAATAATAAAATAATGGTGATAAATTGAAATATGTGGCCATATGGGAAATTCTCTTTTAAAACAGACACCTTCCTATTAAAATTTTGCTACTTTACCAATCCGGAGATTCAATAATAAAATAATGCATAAAGCCATAGGTTATTTCAACTATAATATCACAAAAATAAATTTTCTATTGTTAAAATGTGGAAACTTTATTAGAGTTAGTAAAATTTTCCAATTTCTATTGGTTTGGCTTGATTCTGTTTAACCCTTTCAGGAGCAATGTCACAAAAAATGGCTTTCACTTTTCGCTCAATGTTATTATTAGTTTAATTTTATTTGTATACCATTGGGCAGATCATGAATTTGAGCCAATTAAAGGTGAAAATACACGCTAATAGGAGCAAGGCACAAATTTGGGCCCGGAAAGGGTTAATGCTTATTATAGAAAATGATTTACGTAGTAAAATAATTCTGGCTTTGGAAAAAATCTTCCACATCAAAAAGGATTCATATATTACGACTAAGTTTTTTTATCATACTTCATTGGCTGTTGGACATTTTATAATTAAGAATTTATATATATTTGGAAAATAAGCTCTAAAGTAAGGTGTAATAGTAAAATTGAATCAAATTTGATTGAAATGAATTAAATAGTGATTCTAAATCCAAAAATTGATTTATGCACCAATCAAGTATAAAAATTTATTTAGGTACACATTGGTGAATTTTAAATCAAATTGTGAAATGAAAGAAAAATATTCAAGTTATATTGAAAAATAAATAATATTAGTGAATTAAAATTTAAAAAATTTTTTTTTTCCATTACTCATTCTAAGTAATACATTAGAATTTTGTGTTTTTTGATCAGCATCATTTCGATTGGATGTATTATTACCAAAAAGAAAATCATTAATTTAATAAAATATATTTTTGTAATTATTTGATATCATCTTAACAATAAATTTTTTATCCAATACCTAGAACGGTTAAAAAACTTCTACTTCATTTTAAAAATATACTTAAAAGAGGTTATTAATACAATTATGTGAGGTTAAAAATGAATTTTATCTAAATAAAAAATTATAAACTTAACAAATCCGAATTTTAAATACTAGTTATTACATTTTTCTATTATTCTTGAACCATTTGTATACATAATTTGATTTAAATTTTAAAATTTAGCTTAATATTTTTTTATCTAATTTAACACATTTATTTATATTTCAATACTATTGGAAATAATTTGGGTCGAAATTAATTATTTTGATTTGTTGCAATCAATTTTGATTTTGATTTTGTTTTTTGTTTTTTGACCTAAACTTAAATGGATAAAAATTATAAAAAAAGGATTGTATATAAAGATTAATTAATTTTAATAGGGAAAAACTTCATTTTTTGATTATTGGTAGTATGTATACGCAACCATATTTTTACATATTTTATTTTCATACTAACAAAGCATAATTTTTCTAAAATATAGGTCTAATTTATTTAAATATTAATTTTGAATTGTTAATATATTTTATTATTCAAATTTTAAAATCAAACACAAAACTTGACCTTATCTTAGAGCCCGACTTAATTAAATTCATCATCTTAATTTTTTATTTGTTTTCTATAATGATTTATAAACTCAAAAAAAATTAAATTGTGTTAATTAGCAATTATATTCTAATATTCTTGATTTTATTTATTTGGAGTTTGTGTGTATTTTATAACCATGCCGCTTAATATATATATTCATAAAGCGAAATATCACTTTATCAATCAGCAAAAACCTTCCTAGACACATTGAATAATAGAGATATAAATATATATATAAATATAAATATAAATTAGAAGATAATTTATGTATTCATAATATTTTTATGCAATTAATTTTTTTGGAATGTATAAAATATTTATTAATAAAAATAATTAGAAAATTTTGTATATTTTTATTTAGTTTTTAGGCTATATATCTTAAAAATCTAACCATATATTTTATAGAGATGGTTTTTAAGCCGAATGGTTCAAAATTAACTTTTAAAATAGAAAATATTACCAAAATCAGTTTTTTATAGCATTAATTTTTTAAAATTAAAATTAGTAATATTAATAAGTGCAATAATTATACAAGAATAAAAACTATTTTAAATTTACCACACAATAATTTCTTTTTCTAATGATTTATTTTTATATAAATAAAAATCAAATTAAAAGGATAACTTTTATTTTTTAAATTAATTGATTGTATTTTCCAAAAAAAAGAAGATTTTTCAAGAGCAAAAAAAGTTGTAACAAATATAAATGAAGATAAAAACTTATTGTAAGTTTTTTCTTTACTTTTTTTTTATTGCTCGTTGTTTATTTTATATTTAAAGTCAAAAAGATATCGATATTATATCTTCGAAAATGTGATATAATCTGATCAAGAGGTTTCATAGAGGAAAATATTTCAAAAAATAGCACATCAAAAAAATCCTGGTTTGCACCATCACCCACACAAAAAAAAAATACATTAGACTGAAATTTTTCAATTTAAATTGTTATCTTAAAAATAATTAACAAAAACTGAACTTATTATACCTCTTAATATGGAAAAAGACCTTCATTAAACGGCAAAAAGATAATAAATTTTCAAAAATAATAGATATTTTGAAATATATTTTATCGAAGTAAACTTAACCCAATCATTAAAAGTTAACCAGGCTAATTTTACAATTGATTTTAAAAACAATAAACTTCGAATTAAAATATCTAATAAAAATTAAGAAATAGTTACATGGATTATTTGTAGATTTTTATAATAAATAAGGTAAAAATAATGAACATGATAAATATTTAAATATTAATTACTTGCAAATTAGGAATTTAAAAAATTTTGTGATGGTTAAGATTTATTTTTATAAAATGAAAATACCTTTTTTATGATTTAGAAAAGTGGAGCCTTTATATAGGGCTAAAATTGAGGTTGACCGTGAAAATTAGACCTTGCTTTTTCTCATTCCAAAAAGATGTAAGTATAGTTATCATATAGATAGGGACAAGAGCAAATTAGGAATATCTCTGTATACTGTTTATGGCTAATAGAATAATGGTGTAAAAAAAATTAAATTAAAATCATAAGATATTATTTAGAATTAAGCATGGGTATTTTGAGTATTGTAATAGTGACCGAATAGGAACATTATATTCAAATATATTGAAAAAAAAATTTCAGGCAAGAAATTTTGAACTTATAGAATATATCTTATTAATTAAAATATTAATACAATATTTCGAAAATAAGAAAATAAACTTAGTAATCTAATTAAAATCCAACTATATTGTCTTCTAATCTTTATAATTAATATTAATTGATATAATAAAAAATTAATACAAATATATCTATATCAAAAATTATAGGAAATTATATTTTATTGAATTAAAAGGTTTATTTTATTTAAAACTATAAACCTAAAATACTATAGATTAAAATATAGCCCAAAAAAATTTATTAATCGATATCAATTAAACAGGTATTATTCTTTTACATTTTTCTAAAATAAATTTCACGATTATTTGAATGATAATAAATAGGCAGGATTCAGATTTTTTAAATTTAATAAAATTTTAGAAAATTAAAAATATGTATCCTCAAAATTTTCATAGTAATATATGTAAAAAAATATTGTTGTACCATTAGAGCACTTTTATTTGATGCTAAAATTCCAGCGTCCATTATAATTATTTTTTCAGAATAAAAGAATATTTCGACAAAAATACACATATAAAGAAATAATTCAAAAAAACATTGAAAAAAATTGAAAAAAAACACTTAATTATAGCATCTCTGTCGTTTTATGTTTAATCTAAAGAATAAAATATAATATTTATCTTTCCCCCTTACAACCGTTACGGTTATCAAAGAAATTACTCTATATTATAGTTAAATTTCCTAAAAGTGAAATACCCTGCCATGATTTATGGGTTTAATAGTGTAATTTTCGAATTAAAAAATACTAAAATTTCACACATTGTTTTAAAATTCTTGATTGGGAGTAGTGGAGACAGCGCACAGAGATTTGGAAGTCTTCGATTGTAGAGGGGGGAAATATCAAAAAATGACGAGCCGATTTTTTTGCACAGCCTGATACATTTTATACAGAAAAGATAAGCATTCAACATTAAAACAGATCTTAGCTTCCTGCGCTATTTTTAGATAAGCATTTATATCAAACCAAAGTTTTTTAAGGGGACTAATTTTATTGATCATGTTAAAATTAGGATCTGAATAGGGGCTCAACAGCTTGAATGAGCTTTTTTATATCGGAAAAGAGCTTAATTCTTGGCTGCTTTTAACCTCAGTCATCCAGTCTACTTGAAACAACGCCCGAGCAGGTCTTTTTTTTAGTAGAATGTACCCTTTTCCTTAGCTAATCAGTAGATAGCCCGATAGATGAGTATATTTTAATTAGATAATATTTTTTTCTATAAATATTTATTCTTTTTTTTCATATTTCTTTAGTATATTTTTTAATGGATTTACCTTAAAATCAAATTACGTGAAATAAAAAGAAATAAAAACATAATAAAAATGAAAAAAAATAAAAATAACAAATACAATAACAATAAAAATAACAATAAAAGAAATATATAAGAAATATAAAATTAATAAATTAGGTAAATTTTAAGTCAGAAAGAAAAGGTAAATCACGAGTATTTAGTTTTGTATTTCTTAATTTTCGTCAAAAATGATTTTTTTTTAATTATTTTCGTTTCGTTAGTATCGATTAAATAATATATAAATATAAGTATTAAAATTTGATTCTAACTCTATTTAATTTTATTATAATTAACCAGAAAACATTGTAGGAAAATATGACTACTTCAGGAATCATTAATCTTCAAATTTGATAATTTTATAATTAAATGTCATAAAATATTCAAATTTGAGTTTTAATGATTATATATCTAGAATGGAACCATATTTTTAATTTCAATATAGAATAATAAAGTGATATAGAGGGAAATTCAGCCTCGTTGATATCTAAATCAAAGACAAACCGATAAATATAAGAAAGGAATGATTTACATTTAATAAATAAGAAAAACTGGAATCTATCTCTTATAACAACTGAAATTCGTAATCATGTCAAATTTTATTAATTTGTATCTATAATGGTATTTCCATGAATAGAAAATATTCTTTTACCTATAAAAAATTATTCTGTTGAAAAACTGAAAAAAATTGTCTCATATAGTATTAAAGATTTCATTAAAAGATGTGATCGTTGGTTTGAAAATATGTATATATATAATAATTTAAATTTTTTTTTTATCCATCCAAAAATAATGTAAATAAAAGGTTTGAATAAAATAAAATAAACTTCGATTATAAATTATTAATTTTGGCAAAAAATTTTGTTGTTTTTTAAAAAGATCAAATTTTTCAAAAAAAATTATATTCTTAATTAATGAAAGATTCGTATAAAGATATTTAATTCACAAAATAAAAAAATTTGAAAATTAGGTTATTGCCAATGATATATGTGATCAAATATACCATCATTTTTGATTTATGTTTCGAACCAATTATACATTAAAATTTAATAAATTAAATATTCCCATATTTTTCAATAATTTCAAATTTATTACCAAAATCTATGAATAGAATTTTTTATTTTATTTACTTTACTAAAAAAGTTAAAATATTTTTACCTCCAAAATTAAGTTAATTACAAGTATAAAAAAAGGGGAAGTTATATATAGTCTAAAAATAAAATATAATTGTTATTAACAAATAATTAAACCGAATATAATGTGCTAATAAAATATATACTACCGATATATAAAATTCGATCTTTTCTAATGATAATTTTTATTATTATTCGATCTCATATCAAAATGTGAAAATCAGCAATCACTTTTATTTATTGCGAAAAATGTTTAATTCAATTTAATTATTTTCACGTTAGATTAGTATAAATTTATGAATTTTTGAAATTTATAAGTATTAAATATAAATCATCCAAATTATTTTCAATTTTAAAATATATGGTTATAGAATCTAAAAATATTTAAAAGAATCTTAATTTTTCACTCGATTGTACAAATTTAGAATCAATTATATTCAATCTATAATACTAGGAGAAATGTTGAATTTAAGGAGAGACGTAAGCGAATTTACATGAGAGTTGAGCTTAATGAAAAAAAATTCCAGCTCTGGTTTCACTTTTGAAAAAAAAATCACACCCTATTTTCTCCTGGAAAAAAAACTTATTTTACAATTTAATAAATCTCTTGATGGTTAAAAAGCTGTTCCAGAGAGTCTAGCAAAAAAATATTTTTAATTTAACCTTTAAAGTGAAGTCAATAAAAAATAAATTAATAATCCAAATTTCAAAAAAATTAAATTAAATTAAATACATCAGTTGTAAAACAAACAAGACCAAAATGGAAATAATAAATCAGTCAAATCAATAGAATTTTTTATTAATTTCAGATTGTTATTAAAAAATCTATTATGAGAGTTTAATCAGCAAAAAAGATACTAGTTTTCGTTGATATTATTATAAGTTTATAATGGTATAGTCACAGAAGGATTGAGTGAAATATATTAATTATTTTTTCATTTTATTTTATTTGCATTTTAGTTTCGTCTAGTATTTAAATATTATAAATATATTACCTTTAAAAAATAAGCAAAAATTTATCGCGGTATAGTTTATTGGTCCGTTATATATTGACAAAAGACCTAAGATTGGAGATTGAATACTTTTTTAATGATCTATTAACGATACCAGACGGCCTTTTTATTCCGAAAAAATAACTAGACCTTTAATTTAGGGATAAAGAACTAAAAGTGAAAAGCTATTTCCAAAATAGCTATTTAACACTAAAATAAACAGAAATAAAAATCGTAGCTATTATTTGCCGATTTCTTTTTTTTTTTTGAATGTTTTTTTATTAAAGCACATTTAAAGAAAAGTTATACACTCATAAATAAAGGCCCTGTGGTTCACGTTTTGTTAAAAAAAGACTTATCACAAGTCTTGAAAACAGAGTACTAAATTAAATAAATTTCGTTTTGGGGGATGAAGAATCTCGTTCAAAAAATGTTTTTTATAGAGTTTTTGACATCAGAATAGCACCAAGTGATTATAAATTAAGTCAAAGAGCTTAATAAGCTTCAGAGATAGGCTTTTATCAGATTTTCAAATGAAATTCAATAAATATTATTCCTGTTTCTTCAAGGGTTTGAAAAATTATATATATATATATATTTAAATAAATTCATTTTCAAGCAAAATAAAAAGTTATAAAGAATAACTAAAAAAAATGAATAAATTTAATTCAACTCTCTTTCGCCGCTCTAGCAGCGCCATATCTTAAAAGAATATTTATCAAGTGATGGCTATTAGTTATTTTCATAATAACATTATCATCTTGAAGGTTGAACAGCTTTTATTACATATCCAAATAATCCCCTTATATTATTATAGATCACATTGGTATAAAATTTGTTTAAATTCGATTAAAGAAAATAAATATCAGAATTAGTTCAAATGATTTGTCTTGACTATCTGTAAAAAGTTAATTGGAGGTTCGATTTTTGATAATTATATCGGAATTTTTTATTTTGAAGGTCGATTTACATTGATATAACATTTTAAAAGATATTTAATAATAGTCCCAGAAATAACCATACGTTATATGAATTATGTTATGTCCATATTGAATAAATATATAATATTGATATATTTTTTATTTTATCTAAAAATTAAAGCGTCATTTAACTGTTTAAAATACTTTTTATTATGAATTTAGCGATTCTCCCCAATTTTAGAGATTTTTTCCGATATGTGTGATTTTTCTCTATTTTAGTGGCGAAATAATTCATAAAATTTTTATTCACTTTAACTTTCCTAAACGGGAATTAAAAATAGCATAACTAAAGTGTACAATTCATAATATAATATTTGATATACAATGTTTCTAGAGCTAAAACCTTATAAAGCTAGCAATAAATGTATTGTTTAAATTAAATTCTTGGATTACATTTTTTAAAATTAATAATATCTTTATTTTTTTTAACTATTTGAAATCCTTAAATAAAAACTCAATCTGAGCGATTTTTTCCAAAGCCAGAATTATTTTACTACGTAAATCATTTTCTATAATAAGCATTAACCCTTTCCGGGCCCAAATTTGTGCCTTGCTCCTATTAGCGTGTATTTTCACCTTTAATTGGCTCAAATTCATGATCTGCCCAATGGTATACAAATAAAATTAAACTAATAATAACATTGAGCGAAAAGTGAAAGCCATTTTTTGTGACATTGCTCCTGAAAGGGTTAAACAGAATCAAGCCAAACCAATAGAAATTGGAAAATTTTACTAACTCTAATAAAGTTTCCACATTTTAACAATAGAAAATTTATTTTTGTGATATTATAGTTGAAATAACCTATGGCTTTATGCATTATTTTATTATTGAATCTCCGGATTGGTAAAGTAGCAAAATTTTAATAGGAAGGTGTCTGTTTTAAAAGAGAATTTCCCATATGGCCACATATTTCAATTTATCACCATTATTTTATTATTGAAATATTGAAAATCCTCAGCAAAAAAAAGTAAAACTCTATAAATTGGTATAGATAACATTTTTAGGCATATTAAAATATTTCTATTCCGTTATACAAAAAAGAAAAAAAATTCTAAAGCTTTATGATTGTTATTTTAAGCGAAATAGGGGCATAAAAAGCTTTTTTTTTTTTTGGTTTAGAATATCTCTAATGTGAACAGGCATAATTTTGGAATTACAAACTTGCTTTCAAAAAAATTCTATGATGTACTGGAAGCATACACATATCTAATCTCTTTAATTTTTGTTATATTCAAATGTGAATAAGGTTTATCGTATAATGAAAAACCATATCATATCATAGCATAGCATAGTGTAGAATGTTGAATATTAAGCCTCTTGATGATGAAAATATATAAGTATAATTTACATATGAAATATGAAAATTTTCATCCAGGTTTCACAGAATATTGTTCATTATAAAACTCATTTTTTAAAAAATTGGCTAATAGAAAAATCAGACAGAAATTTACATTTAATTACACATTCTTTTGATGCTTGAAGCCTGCAAGAGAAAATTTTTTTATGCGAATACAGAATTTTTAAATAATTGCATCGTTTTTTACGTGGTTGACTAATTTTGTACATGGCTGCTTTTAACTAATATACCCTCAACATTTTTGATAATTTTAAGCGGGAAATATGCAATATTACACAATGTATAGTGTTAGATATTGAGTCCTATTTTTAATGGCTTTTTGATAATCCTATTAACGATACAGCAGGAGTTGTTAAATATTAGAAAACGCTTAATAAGTTATATTTTAATATTAAAACATGGAAAAAAAATTTTCATCTTAATAAAGACAGTGATAAAAAGCGTAAGATAAATATGCAAAAAAAATATGCAAAGAAAATATGCAGCCACAACAGGAATAATATCCTATAAAGCGAAAAATTAAACATCTTCCATAAATGCAATGTGATATCAAACCAATATCCGTTCCTAAAAAAATGGGGGGGGGGG